>CM060964.1:238314017-238374017 GCA_030765045.1 Tenodera sinensis
CTATTGGAGTGTTGATAATCCTCATTATGTAAGGGAGGCAGCATTCTAAGAGCAGTGGGGTGTAAATGTCTGTTGTGGAATCTTGGGAGATCACCTTGTTGAACCATTATTCTTCGAGGGGAATGTAACAGGAGCACGCTACCTGGATTTCCTCTGTAGCTCCCCCCTGATTATTAGGGAATGTGCCACTGCAGCAGCGAATGACGACGTGGTTTCAACACGATGACACTCCTCCGTATCGGTCGAGGATCGTCTGCAATCATTTGAATGCTGGCTGCACATTCTGGTTATTGGATAGGAAGACAAGGACCAGTCCCCTGACCTGCCAGATCACCTGATCTGACACCCCTTGGCTTCTTTCTCTGGGGTTATTTAAAAGAACGCATTTATGCAGAGGAGCTGGACAATCCAGAAACCCTTCCTCAGCGTATTACAGTGGCTTGTAGATCTGTTCAACCTGTGTATAAATGATCCTTATTTCAATAGGTATGCTTAAACAGCTACCTAATTGCAGATTACTAATAAAGAAACATCAAAAAATGCCATTAAACATAAATAAAGCAATAAAAATGAATATAATAAGCATTTTCAGAGTAATAATTTGTAAATTGTGAGGATTGCACGGTAAAAAAATTAGCACATGCAGGTGATTCGAACCACCTTCACAGCAGACTTCGGAGTGTTGCGCTCGTTCCAATTGAGCTACTTAGTAACGTGTGGGTTAAGCATTCCGTTTAAGATGTAATATTCGCTGGTTCCAGTGAACATTTGCAGAAGTGCAAACGCCAGCTGTCCAATTACGAATATATTAAAAGCCGATGTGATAACATCTATATTAGCACTAATTTCATCGAGTGTTAAACAACCATGTTAAATACGCGGGTAGATCCTAGTAATGGGGTCGATGTTTTCATGTTGAGTATAAAATGCGGATTGCATAAAACCCGAGAATAAGGGGCAACTGACTCACCTGGTATATATATACCAGGTGAGTCAGCCGCGCCTTATTTTTTTGGAAGGTAGGCCACCCATCTAACGGCATGTGCACCTTAGTCCAGTTTTGCGCTTACTAAAATGTATTGCTTGACGTTCTTAAAGAGAGGAATGCGCAAAATTGAGAGCAACAGTGCTTTAAGGTACAGAACGTACTCCGCGCTAAAGTACACCTCAAGAACATACGACTCGTTTACGGAGAGCGAATTCCAGTTTCCAGCCCATTTTACAAACTTTTTATTAGAGTATACATAGCAACGTAATTCAGTAAACGCCTCGGAAAAAATGGACCTATCATATGAGTACACTAACGACGTTAGCTAAAAATAAAATGGTGGATTCTTGTACTTAGAGGAGGGATTGGCTGCCAAAAATTAGGAAATATTTAGACACACCTCATCCGTCATGGACGCGTACAGTCAAAACGACATGTTATTAAATAACAGCTTGTTTGCATTTTTGCGTGAACTACGCCTCGTGCATCTCAATTAATATGCATAACAGCTTTTGCCATTTAAGTAATAATATTAAAATGCCCAGTAAATGATTAAAACTGTCTTAAAAGGCTAAATCAAGCACGCAAACTTGAGAGGTGGCAATGGCATAGCGCCAGGCATACAAGTCCTACTATTGGACGTGGTAGGTGCTTTCAGGAAGTCTCGAAATAGCTGAATAGGGTTGTGACGGGTCCTCTGCGCTTAACCCCCAGTGACACAGGTTCGAGTCTCAGCATTGTAAATATTTTTTTTTATGTTCATCAAAACTTGGAAACCGAATTCACAATAATCTAATTATGAAGTCCCTGAGGGTTTAGGACATTATAGTTTAAATCGTTTTTGGTTGTCTGCATTTTTAATGGCACAGTAATTCATTGTGTGCAAAATTGAGTTTAACTTCCATGTTAAACTCTGACAATGTAATTCCCTTGCTTTCTGTGCTCAAATGTGAATGCATGATCCTTATTTCAATTGCGCCCACCTATAGGTGTGTTCAAACAACTACATAATTGTAGTTCTCCAATAAAGAAACATCAATGTCATAAAACATAAATAAAACAATAAAAATGAATATAATAGTTTTCAGAATAATAGTTTGTAAATTGTGAGGATTGCACGGTAAAAAAATAGTACATGCAGGTGATTCGAACCACCTTCACAGCAGACAGATTGCTTCGTAGTTTTGCGCCCGTTCTAACTGAGCTGCCTAGCAACGTGTGAACTGAACATTCCGTTTAATATGTAATACTCACTGGTTCCAGTGAACATTTGCAGAAGTGCAAACGTCAGCTGTCCTTTTACGAATGTATTAAAAAGCGATATGATAACATCTATATTAGTACTAATTTCATTGAGTGTTTAACATCCATGTTAAATACGCGGGTAGAACCTGGTGATGGGGTCGAAGTTTTCATGTTGGGCTATAAAATGCGGATTGCATAAAACTCGAGAATAAGGGGTAGCTGACTCACCTGGTATATATATTAGTGTTTAATACCCGTTGTTACTACTACAGCACCGCAGGCGGTGACTTTAAAGATTAAAGATTTTTCGTAATATTTAATATATAATTCCGAATTTTAAATATTAATATTTGATTTAAATTTAATGCTATATTTTATTTTATTAAATAAGCTTAAATGTTTTGAAGCTTTAGTAGATTGAGAAATTTGAAGGATTTGTTGTTTATTTTGGCGGTTTCAAGATATTTGTATTTTTGAGTTATTTAATTGAGGTTCTGAAGACATTAAATTTTGCATTGGCTGTGTTATATGATGTTTATGTGTATTCTTTCAAATATGTGTACTTTTGTTTATGTTTAATTGTATTTTGTATAATTATGCATGAGTGTATTTGAACTGTAGTGTGGAGTAAAGGAAGTTAGGAGTGAGTTAGTGCTGGGTACCAGTACCAAGATGGCCCCCGGATTCCGTCGGTCATATTTTGTTTTGTTATGGATTTTTCATATTTGTAGATTTAGTGGTACCTGACTACCAGTTATTTATTTTATTACTGGCTACCAGGAATAGTTTTATTTAAATTTTTTTTGTTTTTTATAAATATTGATTTTGAAAAATAGAGTTCTTATAAGTTATTTTATAACTTATAAGAGCTTGTGTTTAAAGAGGTGAGTTTTTAAAATTACTATAGATTTTTTATTAAATTTATAAAGGTTTTGAATAGGTATGATTAGGAATGAGATGGAATGTTTTGTAATTTATTTTGGTAATTTGTTGGTTTTTTCCTTTTAATTTGAGTTAGAAGAAGTGTGATTTTAGGATGTTAAAATTTAGTGTTTTAATTATTTTATTTCTATTTTATTAATATTTAAATTTTTTGAGGTGTATATTTGTTTTATATTTGTAATAAAATAATAAAGTAAGATTTAAAGGTTTCACGGCGCACGTTATTTATTACAGTTTCACGGGCGATCAGCCGTGTGAGGTTTAAAAATGTTGAGCTTTCGGCCATTCTAAACTCCATGGCCTTCGTCAGAATGAAAATGACCGTTACCAGAGGCACCAGAGGCAGTTCGAGTCGAGTGGGGAAGCTATTCCCCCACCCGAGTGTCTTTACCGCAGTACCTAGCCGTTGTACGGCTTAACCTGCGCGATGGTTTCGATTAGGCCTCAACAGGGATATGTGTTATACTGGGAAACAATTTTTCGGAACAGGGATATTTATAGGGGTGGGAGGGGTTTTTGGCAGGGATTGGTCCGCGAGCGGGCTGTGCGCGGCTGCTGATTGCTTGTTTCCAGCCATTCAGACGACGCGCAAATCCCCACCAGGGTTCTGGCCGTCAGTCACTCACTTAGAGGTGAACTGAGAACGGGTATGTTTTTCTGTTTTGAATACAGATTGTACTTTCGCCTTTCCCATCTTCGCAGTTAAACCGCCGGACTTAAGATGTCCTTTGGTAGTCTAATTGATGGTAGTCGGCGTGGCTCTCTCTGGTCGTATTGTCCTAGAGTATTCACCAGAGGGTTAGGGTGGTTCTGCAGTTTGTTGTACATTGTTCGAGCGCGAGTTTTAATCACGTCGACAATGTACGGGATACCGGAATGTTCGTGGAGGATATGGGCAGGAAATCTCCAGCCGGTATCATAGATCATCCTTAATGCCCGGTTCTGCAGCGTCTGGAGTCTGATGGAGGTGGACTTTGCCACCACTCCCCAGATCTCGCATCCGTACAGGATCAGAGGTGGAATGATCGCTCGATACAGCTGGAGCTTCAGGCGTAAGGGCATGGTTTGGGAACTGAAAATTGGGTATAGCTGCCGGAGAGCAGCATGGCCTTGCAGTACTTTGCCCCTGACGTGATGTCTATACGTCAGCCGCCGGTCCAGCGTGATCCCGAGATACTTCGCCGTAGTGACCCAGGGGATCCGTCGGCGCCAAAGCAGGAGGTCTCGCGGAAGTCGGTTGGCTTTCGTATTTGCCAGGAGAATCGCAGAGCTTTTCTCTGGGTTGATTGACATACGCCAGTTCTCGCACCATCTACTGATGGCACAGAGGTGGGCTTGTACTTGTCGGTAACTGTAGCGCGGGTTCTTGTTAGTAGCGAAGATCATGAGATCGTCCGCATACTGACAGATGTGTGTGTTGGGGTGCGTGGGGAGATCGGCCATGTAAGCTGCAAAGAGTGCCGGTGACAGTACATTGCCCTCGGGGACTCCTGCGCCAATGGGCCTCTCTCTTGAGAATGATCCCTCCACCTTCACTCGGAAGCTACGTTCATGTAGGAAACTAGCCACCAAGTAAATGTATGGAGCGGGGATTTCGTGCTGTATGAGCTTGTAGACAAGCCCCTCATGCCAAGTGTTGGAAAATGCCTTTTCCACGTCAAGCAACACTGCCACCGTTTTAGCCCTCTCCTGGTAAGCCAGGGAAGCTTTCTCGGCTACGCGCAGTAGTTGCTCAGTCGTGGAGTGGCCAGAACGAAAACCAAACTTATGTTCAGGTAGGAGGCCTTTTTCCTCCAATAGAGGTCCGAGGCGGGACAGGAACAGTTTCTCGAATACTTTCGAGATAACTGGTAGGAGACTGATGGATCGATAACTGGATGGAAAGACCGGATTTTTGCCCTGCTTCAGAACGCACACCACACGCGCCTGTTTCCAGACAACTGGAAAATGATGCATGCTGAGGCATGCGTTATAAATGCGGGTCAAGTGCATCACGGTTCTATGGGGAAGGTGCTGGAGCATTTCCGCTGTTACACGGTCCTGTCCAGGGGATTTTCGGGCTTTTAGGGATTTGATGGTGTTAGTTACCTCGCGAGGGGTAACTATCGGGATGTGAAACTCCTCGTGGCCGACTTCTAGGAAGTCTTCTACCGCCTGTTCCACCGGGTCAGTATGGTCATCGTTCTGTGGATCTTCCCTGGGCTGGAATTGAGTTTCCAGATAGTCTGCTAGCGCCTCTGCTTTTTCCCTCGGTTCAAAGACGAGTCTTCCCCAAGGGCTATGCACAGGATGCCGGTGTACAGATTTATCTTTCCGCAAGCCTCGGACGATGCGCCATGGTTTCCTCTCCTGGAGGTTTACGTGACGCAATGTTTCGTCCCGAGCTGCTTCCCTATGTTTTCTTAGGAGTCGTCTCACCAGGGATTTGAACCTCTGGTGTATTACTCCTGTCCTAGGATGATGGATTTCTGCCATAACCGTCTGACAGCATTCTTTGCTTGAATGAGGCGTTTAAGTGGAACAGGGATAGATCTCGGGTTTGGTGCTTCGGTAGGGATGCGGTATGTGTGAGCACGTACCGCATTTAGGACTGAGGATGAAAACCCCGCGGCCGCCTCCTCGAGAGCCTCAATCGAGTCTATTCGAGGATTTGCTTCCACGGAGTTTTGAAGGGCAAGGACGGCTGCGTCCCAGTCGACCTCTTCCACCCAGTCTGGTACTCCCAGCGCAGTGAGATTAACGTCTGAGTCGACCACAACAGGGTTGTGAGTCCAGAGCGTTAATCACAGAGAGGTCCAAGTGAAATGGAATGTTCTTGGTGATCATGAAATCATTGACGCCCGCGGCGCCGCGTGCCGGGTAGTAGGTTGGACCTCTCGGCCCGTGGGCGTGAAGGGCGGGGTTCCCGCTAATGAGACGGTACAGTCCCCGACCCTTAACGTTCTGGGTGCGGCTGTGCCAGCTTGGGTGTTTAGCGTTGAAGTCGGCTGCGACGCAAACCCTGTGGTGTAGGTCCAGGAGTGCCGTGATGTTTGCTTCATGGAAATGTCCATTCGGTGTGTCATATACCGCCACAATCACTAGGTCGTTCCCGCCCAAGGACAGCCTTATGGCGGTTGCTTCCAGGTGTTGTAGCGGAGGAATGGTAACAGGAGTGTGGGTGAGATGGTTCTTTATGAATGTGGCAGTACCACCACCCTGTCGGCAGACCCGATCAGACCAATGGGCGGCGTAACTTGGCAGGGTAAACTGTACACCGGCGTGCAAGTGCGTTTCACAGACCATCAGGATATCAATCCCGTGACTGTCTACGAACTCTAACAGGCCAGGTCTCTGGTCTCTAACTCCATTTGCGTTCCAGAACGCAGCTCTAAATGAACGCACAGTTCTATGCGCCATTAAGAGCTCGTGGAGTTAGAATAGAGGTCCTTAGCCGTTTGAAGCACCGCAAGATGCTTCTTCGCAGCGGAAATCCCGGGGTTGTTGATGGTTTCCCTGCAGCGTCGTAAGATCGGGAGGGAGCGCTGGACTAAGCCGGCGAACCAGGTTGCCAACTGAATGAACTCTACCATGTCTTCAGACGCAAATGCGTCCCCTAAGGTTGGTTGCGAGCTGTTTTGAGGCACTGCTGCCTCTGGATTGGCTGGGCCGGTCCGGGAGGACGGACCAGCATTGGCGGGATCAGCTGGAGCTGTAGATGCTGGTGGAGGGGGAAGTTTATCAACAGTTTTGTTGAGATCCTTCCCGGCGGCAGGTTGCTTTGTGGTTTTGGCCACAGAGCGCTTCTTCTTCCCCCTCTTAGGGGGACGTTGCTCCTTGGGAGCGACGGCAGGCGTTGGAGCGGTCTCCTTGCTCACAACCTTGGGTATGACGCTATCTGGGACTGGCGTTCTCATTGTAGCGGCAACCTGGCTTGTAGGGGTTTCTTCCGCGACCTCGGCGTGTGCAACGGCACTTTCGTGTCTTGCCAGTGCGGTGGCGAAGGAAACCCCTTGCCTAACCTCAGTGCTAGCCTTGCCCTGTTTACCTTGCATTATAGCAAGTCTTTTCGGGCACCCGCGATATATGCCTATGTGGCATCCATCGCAGTTAGCACACCGTTTGTCCCCTATTGGTGTCGGGCAATCCTTCACCAAGTGCTCGCCCGCACACCGCAGACACTTAAGAGCCCTTTCACAGACAAAACTGGAGTGGTGAAAACCCAGGCACTTGTAGCACTGGGCCGGCCCCTCCTTGCCGTGATAGGGCTCAACCGTGACTCGCGTGTGATATAGGCAATTCACCTGGTCTATCTTTGGGGTTCCCTCCCCTTGTTTTTCGATGGCCACTAGGAATAGTGGTAGGGGCACCTTGGTAGGTTTCCCCTCCTTCACCTTAGCTGTGGTGAGTCGCGGTTCGATTCCATGTTAGTCCTATAGGCCGGCACGGATGTCCTGGGGGTCTGTTTCAGAGTCAAGGCCTGTGATGACCCTGCGAACCACGTGGGGTCGCTGAAGCGAGTATGTGTGGAATTTAATTCCACAGGCTTTCAGTACCTCCTTTGTGGCCGTATGGTCCCCAGAGGTAGTGGTTCTAATTACAACGCACCCTGACTGCCGCGTTGCCTGAAATTGCGCCCTTAGCTTTCCACTGAGTTCCTTCATCATTTTGACGTGATTCGGGAAGGGGTCAGACACAATTGGCGGAATTTTCTCCGCCTTTTGTGCGGCTTGGTGCTGGGGGGACGCTGCAGGTCCCTGTGAAGGAGCGGGTCCGTCTGGATTTGAACCAGAGGACCTTTTCCTACGGCTCTGTACCAGTACAAAGCCATCATCGTCCGGCAGTGCAGGAGTTGGGTTGACGGGAGCTGGTGGTGTAAGGGGGACTACTGTCCCTTGGTTTACAAGGCCCACGGCCTTTTTTACCTTCGGCCTAGTCTTGGCCCTAGTGAGAGACTTGGCTTTCGCCTTGGCGATACTCACTCGGGGACCGGGTGAGGGGTTCGAGGTAGAGGGTGGTGTCGAAACCATGTCAGGTATTACCTGTTTGCTGGTACTCGGTACGTCTGTCATGGTCGGTGCAGGTGTCATTCGGCTCCCTACAGAGGGCTGGACGCCTTGCGGCGCGCCTATTGGGTTTCCAGCGAACCCCGGGTCCAGACCTGAGTCCGGACCCTTGGCTACAACCTTGTGGGGCTGCGGTAACGTCAGTCTGTCTGTCGTTGGTACCGAGGCTCCTCCGGCCTGGCTGGTGTGTGGAAGAGCCCTACGAGCCTCTTCCACTAGACTGGCGAGTAGAGGGCCAATGCCCACTGCCGGTCTCGAGTCGGGGCAGCTCCGGGAAAGCTGCCTCGGTGGTGTCTTCTCCTTCTTCTTCAGCTTGGAGTGTCCTAAAATCTCCTATCAGATCTCTTATAGGACACTCCGCGACGAACTAGCGGCGCCCGGCCTGCCAAGTGCTCTTTATGAGTTGGCGCGGTGCGTAGAGGCTGCTCCCTGGCGAGAGGTCACGCAGTTGGCTTCCCTGTTCTTCCAGTGGTCCAGCAGAGTAGAGTCGAGGCGTAGACGATGCGAGCTGCCAATGAATGGATCAATCGAATCGATGAGTCGCCTGCAATCTTTTTTTTTTTCTTTCGAGTGGAGGAAAAATCCATTTACGGAGCCCCATGCGCTGGGAGGTACAGAGGGGGACTGTGGGCTTCACCCGAAGGTACTACTCCACTAAAAAACCTCCACCGGTGAATTCAGGAGTGGAAATCCGACAGTACCGCTAATGCACCTGTGGATTGAGGGTGTGGGTTTGTTGGCCGGCCACAAGGGCCTAAGCCAGGAGAGAGATCGCCATTACGTGAACATTGCCGAGGCCCTGGACACGCCCTTGGGAATTAAGTGAGGGAGTATTAAGTTAGAGATGTCTCCGGACGGAGACGTCTTGCAGTGGTTCTCAAATAAAGAGAATTTAGGGTGAAAATTCTGATTTAATCAGGCCCCGTGAGGTCTGACGTTAGTCTATGTAGTAGTAGTGTTGTACATTCCTGCAGTAGGAACAATGTCAATGGTTATTAATGAGCTAGATATTTTGTAGAAATTTTATTTTTATCATGCAGTTGAAGCGATTTTGCATTCCTGAAATTAGGAACAAAGTCAGTGGTTATTTATCTGTCAAGAGGATTTGTTGGCTTACGCAGGCTATATGAGGTCTGAAGTTACTTCATGCATTTGATGTGTTAATGCGTTCCTGAAATTAGGAACAAAGTCAGTGGTTACTTGTCTAAGAGAAACTTTTTTGTTTTTTTGTGGCTTGTGCTTTCCTGTAATAAGGAGCAGGGTCATTGAATTAATTTACTATTTACAAGTAGAGGCGGGAGATGCCACTAGAGTAAGTCCGTAGTGATTGCTGTTGGTCTGTGTCGGGTTTCGCCTAAGCCGCCTGCCCAATCAGAGCGCAGCTGCACTTAGACCGCACCCTCTCAGTGAGATCCGCCATGACTACAATGAGCAAGGACTTTCAAGTGCCACTGGCAGAAGGAAAGGAATGGACATGCCATGGCTGTGTATTTCTGGATGTTTTATCTTACTAACGCGTCTAAGTATTCTTGGATATCTATTTCTGGTTCCTTCAGGCCAATTGTTCTATCGAACAGCGAGAGAGGTCTTTTGTGCGTATCATGTTCGAGGTTATACACACCTAGTTCTCGAATGAGGTGGTTACGATTTTTATCTTTTTTATCGTATAAGTTTGCACTTTGCGCTTTGATGCACTGTTCGATGGAGTGTAGCTTAAGCTCGTTGTGTATAAGATAAGCCGGTGCTACTTGTGGAAGCTTAGCTATTACTCTAACTATTCTGTTTTGTAGAGTTTGCAGCTTATTAATATGTGTTTTGGCCGCATAGCCTCAAACGGGGGCCGCGTATGTTAAGATGGGCCTTATCAGAGATTTGTAAAGCGTAAGGCCCATATTTAGTTGTAATTGACTGTTTTTATTTATCATAGGGTAGAGTTTATTTAATTGGCCGTTTGCCTTTGCCCTAATGGTGTCTATATGCTTTTTCCAGGTCAGACCTTGGTCCATAGTAACACCTACGTAGGTGACTTGGTCTTTCCATTCGATTTGCTCGCCTCTGTATACCAGAGGCGGTTGTGAATGCCTGGGGAGCCTGTGCTGTATTCGTTTAGTGAATATGATTGATTGGCACTTAGTGGTGTTTACTTTGATTCTCCACTTTGCAAACCACGGCTCCAGCTCATTTAGAGCGTTCTGCAAGCGCAGGTGGATGATACGAGGTTGCGTGGATTGCGTTACTAAGGCTGTATCGTCCGCATATATGTATTTATCAGTACGCGTGAATTCTGGCATATCGTTAATATATAGATTAAAAAGCGTCGGCCCTATTAAACTTCCTTGTGGGACTCCTGCCCTAATGGGCCTTCGAGTGGAGGAGCAGTCCTCCACTACCACCCGGAAGTGTCTTCTGCTTATATAGTCTTTGATTAGCGCGATCATTGAGTCGGACAAACTATATGTTTTTAGCTTATGGAGTAGGCCCTCATGCCAAACTTTATCACAAGCGCGCTCAATATCCAGGAAAATGGCGCCAGTTGGTTTATTGGTATTATAGCCTTTGGTAATTTGCTCTGTTAGTCGAAGTAGTTGAAGTGTTGTGGAATGTTGCGATCTAAAACCGAACTGTTCTGCAATTAGTAAATTGTTCTTGACGATGTGGGCGTTAATTCTTTTGAGGATTACTTTCTCAAGTACCTTGCCTATTGTGTTTAATAGGCTAATTGGTCTGTAGTTGGCCGGTAACGAGAGATTTTTCTTTGGCTTAGGGAGCATGACAATCTTTGCCTCTTTCCATTGTGGAGGGAACCTACCTTTGTCCAGAGTGTAGTTGAACATTTTTGCAAGCAGCCGAAGAGCTGCTTGTGGGAGATTTTTAAGTACCACATTTGGTATTTTGTCCGGCCCCGGGGCCTTTCTATTGTGCAAGTGTCTAATTATCCAACTTATCTCGCCAGTGTTTGTTTTACGCATTTTGTTGTGCGTGGTCGAGTAGTCGGTTTCGTTTACTTCTTGTTCGATATTTAAGATTTCTTCTTCATTTGCTTGTCCCAGCGGCGGATTTGGGTTGAATACTTCCTCAAGTGTTGACGCAAAGACCTCTGCTTTGGCCTGAGGGAGTTCAGCGGTGCTGTTAGTAGTTATATTTACTAGTGGAGGAATTATCGTTTTTGCCCGTGTCGAACATTTTGCTATTCTCCAGACCGCGTTGGATTGGGGGTTGAGCTTTTCCAAAGTTTGGTTCCACTCGTTCCCCACGAATTCCCTAGCCTGGGCCGTTACTGAGCTCAAGGCAACCAGATACTCCTGCCGGTGGATTGGATTTCTAGTCCTTTGCCACTTGCGGCGTAACCGATTGCGGTTTGGTGCAAGAGTTCAATATCCGTTGGATATCGAGTGTTGATATTTGGTCTGAATCTTAGTGGGACACAGTTTGTTGTCGCGAGTTTTATTGCGAGTTCTAATTTGTTAATTGCTTCGTCGTGTGTTTGTGGCAAATTTATTTCCATGTCAGGTAAATAGTTTTCGACAGAATTTCTAAAGTCGTCCCAGTTTACCTGGTTATAATTTAAGGTGGGTGCTTCTAGCTTGAACCTAAGAGGTAATTGGATTTCCATCAGCACTGGGAGATGGTCCGACGTTAGTTAGTTTAGGACGCTACATTCAATATTGAAATTTATATTTTTGGTAATTGCGATATCTAGTATATCTGGAGAATGGTTGTTTACGTGAGGGATATGTGTTGGTTCTTCCGACCCCATCATGAGAAAGTGAGTGTTATTTATGTAATTGAGTAGTTTTCAGCCTTGCGGGTTCGGGTTTATACTGTGCCAAATTTGGTGCTTGCTGTTAAAGTCCCCAGCCGCTATAACTTTAGTGTCTAAGCGCATTATTTTGCCCACGTCCTCCGTGTCCACATCCCCCGGGGGATTATAGACAGCTGCTACGGTCAGTGTAGCATAGGACGTGTTCATTTTTACAGCGGTAGCTTCTAAACGGTTAAGCCCCGGTACGTAAACTTTATGATGCCTAATAGTGGACTGAATGACTACCGCCGTCCCTCCTCCCCGGCGGTTACGGTCATTCCTGTAAATTGTGTAACCTGGGAGGGTAAATCTATCGGGTTCACCTAAATGGGTTTCATTTAAAAGGGCAATTTCGATTGAGTGCGTTTGCAGAAAGTCCGTTAGATCTTTCTTCTTTCTGCGCACTCCTCGGCAGTTCCAGAAAACTAAGTTAATTTTGTCCGTTTCAGCCATGGTGATGTGCATTTAGGGCTTGGATAAGTTCGGTGAGAAAGTGAACAAAAACTACGGAGTCTAGTTCCTTACCATCACGTGTGTGACTCCTGAACGTCCTAAGCTGTTCCTCTATGAATTCCAGAGGAACAGAGTTCTGGGGAAGCCTCATTGCGTGCATTAGTTTGGAAGCGGCCTGTTTATTCACTTGGTGAATTCTAGGTGGTCTGGGGGCCTGTCTTGTAGGGGTGAGCGACTTAGGTGCGGGAGGGTGAGGCCCTCCTGCTACTTGTGTGGGTGTGTGTGTACGTGTGTGTGTGTGGGTTTTGGGAGGGTGTGAGGGGGTCGCTCATACCTAGCTGGACTCTTCTCGGTGACTAGCCGGGGAGCCTCAGCCACAGGGGGCTCTGCTATAAGGGCCGGCTGGACTTTACCGTTTCTTCCTACCGTGAGCCACACTTAACCTTATAATGCACACTGGTCCAGCGGCGAAGAAAGCCGAAGTGTTGGAGTCACCTGACTAAAATGGCTGGGCGTCACGTGACTATTAATTAGAAAATTCTGACTTGCTGGAAATATGGCTGTCAGTTTGTTATTGAAGGAGCTGTGGCTTGTTTACTGCACTTTTGATGAAATAAGGTAAGCTATAATTTTTTTGAGATCTGAAATAACCTGTATTTCTTACAAATGCTATAATGAGGTGACCTATTTCTGTTGTTTCAGAGCCGCAGAGCTGTTGTGTATGTGGCTGCAAGTCAAATTATAACGTTATTAGCTCAAAGAAGATGCACACCAACTATCCTTGAGAACCAACCGAAATATTTAAGCACAGCATTAGCATTGTCTGTGCTTGTACCACCTCCCACACTCAGAGCACATAAATTGTTTATTTTGGCTCACTTCCATATTGCACTTGCAATCACTATTGGCGCGTATTTCTTACCTTTCCCGCTCAACTTTCTGGTCACGTGACTACAACACTTCGGCTTTCTTCGCCGCTGGACCGGTGTGCATTATAAGGTTAAGTGTGAGCCACCCTGTGTGGTGCATTGATGCACTTGCGGCAGCCTCAGTGAAGCTACGTGTCCTTGGGGCGGGTCTTTGAGGCTGCGCGCGGGGGGGTTTAGAGGCATCCGTGCACTCTGCCTGGTAGACGGAGCAACCGCGCCATGTTGCTCCGTGGCCTATTTGGCCGCAGAGTATACAATGCCGTTCCAAGGGGGGAACGGCGCACGTACCTGAGGGGTGGGGGCCTGAGCATTTGGCGCAGACGAAGTGTGGGGCCCTACAATCCCGCAGTGTGTGCCATAGCTGCTGGTATCTGGAACACTGCTTCGGTTCAGGAGTGCTTTTGTACGCTTCTACCCTAACCTTAAAGTGTGCCAGAAATTTGAGGGCCATTAATTTATTTTCAAGATCAGGGGAAGCTGCCACCTCTATGAGGTACATAGGCAGCGGGGTGCGACGCCAGTTGCGTTTACGCATCCGTACGGCTCTGAGCGCCGGTATTCCAATCTGTGCCAGGTCTTCTAATAACTCCTCACTGGTGACTTCGGCGTACAACCCCTTAACGACATACCTTACGGATCTCTCTTGGGGGTGGGGGACTAGGTAGTGGGGTACGCCTTTTGACTTGAGGTAACCTTGCCAAGTTTGGTAGTCCCTCAGGCAGGGCACATTTAGTGTGATGTCACCGGAGTTCCGGGCCGATGAGAAGAAATAGTCAAATGTGACTGTATGCGACTTATTAAAGTCTTGGGAAATGGAGCGTAAAATATTTGCCTGCCTCTTGTGTATGTACAGTGGTGCTAGGTCTGCCCTCTTTACTCTGTGAGTGGGTTCTCGGGGATTTCGGTGGATCTGGCATTCCCCGTGTGAGTGACTGAAACCATCTCCGTAGGATCGCTCGAGGTACTTGGTTTGGAGAGGCCGGACGGGTGGGAGTAGGACTCACGGGTTTCGGAGAGTTGTTAGGTGGTGTTTTAGGAGTGGGGGTTGAAGGTTTTTTTGTTGGGACAGGATTTGACCAGTTTGCTTCTCAGCGCCCTGGTCGTCTCCGTGGAATTGGAAGTGGACGCCTTGGAGTTTCCTGCCATCGCGTAAAGTAAATAGATTAGCAAAGAGTCTGAAATAAAAGAAATAAAGTATTTAAGTGAGTAAGGGCTTAGTGGGACCTTAAAACTAAATAGAAAATAGAGGAAAAGAGAAGAGTAGAAAGAAAGAGCAGCTAGTAAGCGCTAAGAAGCACGGGGAGAAGAGGGCCGGACCTCAAAGAGGCGCTTAAGCTAATCTGAGAGCTTGCTTGCTATAGCCTTACTCCCTGACTCGTCTAAACTTTTGTTTTGTGCCTTAGCGCAAGCGCTTTAGCTGAGCTATGGATTTCTCCACGGCAATGCTCGAACCGCAACCCAACGGCGGCAGCTTCTTTGCTGCGACGATACTAGAAGTTCTCTCTCTCTGCTGGAGTCCAGGAGGAGTCCAGGAGTGAGTACGGGTCGCCTGGGTTAACCCAGGCGGACGGTAAGGTGGCCACGGTGGCCTATCCGTTTAATTACGGATTTACCCGTGAGGTGGTAAAGGTTGTCAATGTGTTACAAGCTTTTGTGTTTTTGTAATGTCTGATGGTGCAGAGTGGGTTCCTATATTGTCACTGGCGGCGGGATCTGCCAGATCTTGGATGCCTAGCCATCCAAGCGACCACTGCCCTACTGATTACTTCGTCAGCCATGGAGCCGTCGAGCAATGCAGTGCTAGTGACAGGAAACCGAGATGAATAGGTGATAGGTGTGGTGGTGCCAACTGTGGTTACATTTGGCGGATGGTGAAGGGAAAGCGGTACCTACCAGCCAAGGGCGTCCTTGGGTAGACGGTAGCTCTGTCTCCGCCTAGGGAGGTGATGGTCGTATTGCCCCAGGGTGTTCACCAGCTGGGTTTGGGTGAGGTGTGAGTTTGGCATACATTGTGCGAGTATGAGTGTGAAGGATGTGTGATGGAAACCTACGGTCGGTATCGTAGATCATCCTAAGCACCCTGTTCTGCGCGGCCTGCAGCCTGCGGATGGTGGAAAGAGCCACCGTACCCCAGACCTCGCACCCGTACAGAATCAGGGGCGGCACGATCGCACGGTACAAGCGTAGTTTCAGGTATGTAGGCATGGTTGAGTGCAGTATGGGATATAGCTGTCTCAGGGCGCCATGTCCCTGACCGACCTTTGCTCTGACATGTGGAGTGAAGGTTAGACCACGGTCAAGTAGTACCCCCAGGTATTTCGCAGAGTTAACCCATGGGATTCTTCTCCGCCGCATTGCCAGGGATACACCCGGCCGCTAGTCTCGAACTTTGCCCAATAGTAGAGCCTGGCTCTTCTGCGGGCTAATGACCATTGTCCACTGTTCACTCCACCTGCCGATAGCATGGAGCTGTCGCTGTAGTGGAGGGAAGCAGTACCGAACATTTTTGTTCTGTGCCAGTATGAGGACATCTCTTCCCCTCCACCCGCACCCGAAAAAAGCGATCCCGAAGGAAGCTACCAATCAGGGTGAGGTAGGGGGGAGGGATTTCTGCCTCTCTGAGTTTATACAGTAACTCCTGGTGCCATGTGGTTGCAAAGGCTTTTTCTACATCCAGAAGCACCGCGACTGTTTTGAAGTTTTCCTGGAAACCCAGGGCAACCTTCTCAATCAGCCGCAGTAGCTGTAGTGTAGTGGAATGTCCATGATGGAAACCGAACTGATGATCCGGGATAAGTTGCCTTTCCTCGAAGAGAGGAGTGAGGCGGGATAGGAATAATCGTTCAAAAATTTTTGAAACGATGGGTAACAGACTTATGGAGTGGTAATTTGAAGGGAAAACCGGGTCCTTGCCGGGCTTCAAAATGCAGACCACCCTCGCCTCCTTCCAACAAGTTGGAAAGTGACGAAACTGCAGACATGCATTATAAATCCTCGTCAGGTGGACTACGGCCTTTCGGGGAAGGAGCTGGAGCATGGGCGCTGTGACGCCATCATGCCCAGGGGATTTTCCAGGTTTTAACCTTCTGATTTCAGAAGCCACCTGTCTTGGGGTGACTAAGGGGATTTGGATCTCTGCGTGAGGCGGCGGAGGTGCCTCACAGAGGTAATCCACCGTCGCCTCCACGAGCTCAGTAAAGTCTTCGTCCTGGACATCTTCCCGGGGTTCGAATTGGGACTCTAGATGGTCTACGAAACCCGTGGCTTTCTCTTGGGGCTCAAAAGAGAGTCTCCCGCGAGTGCCATGTAGAGGATGCTGATATGTGTTTTTGTCCTTTCTAAGGGACCTGATTATCCGCCATGGTTGCTTCTCAGTGAGGTCTACATTTGCCATCGTGTTTTCCCAGGCTGTTTTGCGGTGTAGACGCAACAGGCGTATCAGGGACTTGAACCGCTGGTAAACTGCCTGTATCCTGGGATGGCGGAAACGCTGCCAGAGCCTTCGGACAGTTGCTTTGGCTTTAATCAACTGTCTGAGTTCGATGGGGATGGTACTAGGGCTAGGTATGTCGGATGGAATGCGGTGCGTGTGGGCACGTACCACATCCCGGATGTGTTGGGAGAATGCCGTGGCTGCCGCCTCCAGTGTATCGATAGAATCGACACGCGGACGCGGATCCACAGACTGGTTGAGTTCAAGGATGGCTGCATCGCAGTCGACCTCGTAAGTCCAGTCTGGAGTGACCAGAGCTGGCAGGTCAATGTTGGAATCCACCAAGACAGGGTCATGGTCGGAGTCCAATTCATTGACCGCTGAGAGGTCTAGGTGGAAAAGAATGTTCTTGGTGAGCATGATATCGAGCACATCTGGCCTCCCTCGGGCCGGATGGAACGTAGGTCCTGTCGGTCCATGCGCAAGTATGCTTGGGTTACCGCTGATCAGGTGGTAGAGCCCTCGCCCCTTGGCATTGCTAACGCGGCTATGCCAATGTGCATGCTTAGCGTTGAGGTCGCCTGCGATGCATACCGCAGGATGCAGGTTCAGGAGGGTATTGATATCAGCTTCGTAGAAGCGGTTATCAGGAGGGTCGTATGCCACTACCAACACCGTGTCCACCCCGCCAATGGTAAGCCTAATGGCACAGGCCTCCACGTATAGAAGTGGTGGGATAGGAAAGGATGTGTGTGTGATGTGGTTCTTGATGAAAATGGCTGGTCCACCCCCCGGTCGGCCGACCCGATAAGACCGATGGGTGACGTAACTCGGCAGCGAGAAGTTGGTTGCAGCATCCAAGTGGGTTTCGCAGACCATCAGAATGTCAATTCCATACGACTGTAGAAACTCAATGAGGCTTGGGTAATGGCCCCTTATACCATTTGCGTTCCAGAACGCAACCCTGAATGGTCTCCGGACAAGTCTGGAGGCCATTACTTGGCGGAGTTAGGGAAATGCTGGGCCAAGGTTCGGACCAGTAGGGCATGCTTCTGCATGGGGCTCAGGTTATCTCTCTGCTGATGTTGCTGTCTCGAAGTTCTCCGCCGGAATGCCTGCAATAGACTAGACTACCAGATGGCAGGCTGAAAACAGCCCGAGGTGTGTCATTCGTGTACCTGCCCTTTTAGTGCTTAACCACTGTATGACGGGATTTGGATGTTATAGGATGGCTGGTGAAGAATGAGGATTGAGGGTTGTTAGGAGGTAGCATACATTTATGCTCCTCATCGGGTGTTAATTTCAGCGTGCAACTACCTTTGGGCACTGCTGATGGGTGGTCCAAATATGGATATTTGGCGAAACATTTTGGACTTCCAAACTACTCTTGGAAGGACTGTAAGGAACTCAGCTTGCGCTGTTGATGGGGTAGCTCCTGTGTTACCGGGGGTGCCCGCAAGCCATGCGGGGAACCCGGTGTCGCACAAGCGTGCGTTCTCTAGGGATATAGTACCCAAGAGACCTAACCAGGGTGCTCCGATGTTGTGGAAACTGGTCGTAGAATTTGGTTGCCCGGCGCCTAATTTCGTCCTCCAGGTACGGGAGGGACGAGGCTTCGTGCATTAGTCTCGTAGGGAATCTACGGTATACAGAATAGATTACACGAAGACCTCCATTCTGTATACGTTGCAGACGCAGGAGGTGGGTGTCTGTAGCCATGCCCCAGATTTCGCAGGCATACAGGAGGATAGGGATAATGAGAGCCCGAAAGAGGCGTAACTTTAAGGGAATTGGCATCCCCGAACGCAGCATGGGGTACAGTGAGGCAATTGCTCCGCTGGTCCACGCTGATAGGTCGTTGATGTGACCCCGAAAAGTTAGGCCCTTGTCGAGCTTTACTCCCAGGTAGGTAAGGGAATCTACCCACTCTATTCTTTGGCGAAGGTATGTGAATGTGGGGAAGTTGGGGGGAAAGCGGCGTTTGGTGAAAAGTATGGCGCGGCTTTTCTCCGGGTTGATGGACAATCGCCAACGCCTGCACCACTCTTGGATGAGGCGGAGGTGTCGCTGTATGGGGAGAAAGGTTCTGCGAGGGTGTTTGTTTGTACAGTATAGCAGCACGTCGTCAGCATACTGGGCTATGTTAACGTGCTGCTCGGATTTAATGTCGGCCACATATACGCTGAACAGCGTAGGGGACAATACAGAACCTTCAGGGACTCCGCCTCTGATTGGCCTTCGTGTGGATTTGGTTCCCGCAACTGCGACCACAAAGGATCTGTGTTTTAGGAATGAGTGTAGCAGGTGTATTAGGCGTGTGGGTAGCTCCAGTTGGATAAGTTTGCGGAGGAGACCGGCATGCCAGGTCGTAGAGAAGGCCTTCTCAACGTCTAGAGAAACCGCGGCGGTATAGGCTTTGTCCTCGAAACCCAGGGCGGCAGCCTCCACCACACGCAGCAACTGCTGAGATGTTGAGTGGCCAGGCCGGAACCCAAACTGATGGGGAGGGATGGCTTGAATGTCCCCTAAGATGGGAGACAAGCGGACTAGGATAAGCCTCTCGAGTACTTTCAAGAGTACAGACAGGAGACTTATGGAACGATAGCTGGCAGGATGAACCGGGTCTTTCCCTGGCTACAATATGCAGATCACCCGGGCCTCCTTCCACCCGCGTGGAAAGTGACTAAGGGCGAGGCACATATTGAAGACCTTAGTGATGCCGTGGTTTCGACACCCTCTACCTCGAACCCCTCACCTGGTCCCCGAGTGAGCATCGCCAAGGCGAAAGTCAAGGCACTCACTAGGGCCAAGACTAGGCCGAAGGTAAAAAAGGCCGTGGGCCTTGTTAACCAAGGGACAGTAGTCCCTCTTATACCACCAGCTCCCGTCAACACAACTCCTGCACTGCCGGACGATGATGGCTTTGTACTGGTACAGAGCCGTAGGAAAAGGTCCTCTGGTTCAAATCCAGACGGACCCGCTCCTTCAGAGGGACCTGCAGCGTCCCCCCAGCACCAAGCCGCACAGAAGGCGGAGAATATTCCGCCAATTGTGTCTGACCCCTTCCCGAATCACATCAAAGTGATGAAGGAACTCAGGGGAAAGCTAAGGGCGCAATTTCAGGCAACGCGGCATCCAGGGCGCGTTGTAATTAGAACCACTACCTCTGGGGACAATGCGGCCACACAGGAGGTACTGAAAGCGTGTGGAAATAAATTCCACACCTACTCGCTTCAGCGACCCCACGTGGTTCGCTGGGTAATCAGGAGTCTTGACTCTGAGACAGACCCCCAGGACATCCGTGCCGGCCTATAGGACTAACATGGAATCGAACCGCAACTCACCACAGCTAAGATGAAGGAGGGGAAACCTACCAAGGTGCCCCTACCACTATTCCTAGTGGCCATCGAAAAACAAGGGGAGGGAACCCCAAAGATAGACCAGGTGAATTGCCTATATCACACGCGAGTCACGGTTGAGCCCTATCACGGCAGGGAGGGGCCGGCCCAGTGCTACAAGTGCCTGGGTTTTCACCACTCCAGTTTTGCCTGTGAAAGGGCTCTTAAGTGTCTGCGGTGTGCGGGCGAGCACTTGGTGAAGGATTGCCCGACACCAATAGAGGACAAACGGTGCGCTAACTGCGATGGATGCCACATAGGCATATATCGCGGGTGCCCAAAAAGACTTGCTATAATGCAAGGTAAACAGGGCAAGGCTAGCACTGAGGTTAGGCAAGGGGTTTCCTTCGCCACCGCACTGGCAAGACACGAAAGTGCCCTTGCACAGGCCGAGGTCACGGAAGGGGCCCCTACAAGCCAGGTTGCCGCTACGATGACAACGCCAGTCCCAGATAGCGTCTACCCAAGGTTGTGAGCAAGGAGACAGCTCCAACACCTAGCGTCGCTCCCAAGGAGCAACGTCCCCCTAAGAAGGGGAAGAAGAAGCGCTCTGTGGCCAAAACCACAAAGCAACCTGCCGCCGGGAAGGATCTCAGCAAATCTGCTGAGAAACGTCCCCCTCCACCAGCATCCACAGACGACGACATACTGGCAGGCTGTGGTTCAGCCCGACGATATTTTTCTGCGTACCTACCCTTAATAGGGTTTAACCGCAGGTAGAATTTTTGGTAAAGGGTGGTTAAGGGTGTTGTTTTTGAATTTAGGTTAAGGCTTATATAATAAGGAGGCTATTTTGCCCCTTAGCTGATGACTCACAGAACTCAGCAATGTTTGCGTTCTGTGGAGATAAAGAGTGGTTAAACAAGTTTTAAGATCTTTCGATCTTTTTAAATTTTGAATTTTGATGGTGGGTTGAATTTTTGAACCGAATAGCTCTTTGTTGGGATTATTTTGTAGTTCAGCTTTTGCTGCTGATGGGTAAACTACTTTGTTATGGGATATACCCGCAAGCCATGCGGGGAACCCTGTACGACCTGAAGCGGCGTGTTGTGGGGTCATAATCACCTAGAGATCTAACCAGGACGCTTTGGTGGTTGGGTAATTTGGAGTACAATTTTGCTGCCCGGCGCCTAATTTCATCCTCCACGTATGGAAGAGATGCGGCTTCGTGAAGTAGTCTCACGGGGAAGGATAAAGGGACAGAGTAGATGGACCGAAGTCCTCTGTTCTGCGCCCTCTGGAGCCACAGAAGCCAACTACCCGCTGCCATGCCCCACACTTCACAAGCGTAAAGCATGAGGGGGATAATCAGGGCTCTGAATAGGTGTAGTTTCAGGCGGACTGGCATCTCAGAGTTCAGCATAGGGTACAGTGAGGCAATAGCCCCCTGCGACCGCACTGATAGGTCTCTAATATGACCTCGGAATGTTAGACTTTTGTCTAATTTAACTCCCAAATAGGTGATGGTGTCTTTCCACTGGATCCTTTGACCCCGAAGTTGGAAGGTGGGGCAGTCTGCAGGTGTAGGACGTCTCGTGAACAGGATGGCATGGCTCTTGTCTGGATTGACATACATTCTCCATCGTCGGCACCAGTCTTGGACTAGGCGGAGGTGTCTTTGAATAGGGTTGAAGGCTCTGTGGATGTTTCTGTTGGTGCAGTATAGTAATACGTCATCTGCATATTGCGCTATACTGACCTGTGGTTCTGTTGGGAAGTCTGCCATATAGACACTGAAGAGAGTAGGGGACAAAACAGAGCCCTCGGGGACTCCGCCTCTTATTGGCCTAATTGTGGAGGTTCGTCCAGCAACTGTGGCTATGAGGGTCCGGTGTCGGAGGAAACTGTGTAGGATGTGTATGAGTTGTGTGGGTAGCCCCAGGTGAATCAGCTTATGAAGTAGCCCTGTGTGCCAGGTGGTTGAGAAGGCCTTTTCCACATCCAGAGATACCGCTGCAGTGAATGCGCGTTCCTGAAAACCCAGGGCAGCAGCCTCCACCACACGCACCAGTTGCTGAGGTGTAGAGTGCCCAGGTCGAAAGCCGAACTGATGTTCTGGGATGGTTTGCATGTTTCTCAGTAAACGGGATAATCGGGTTAGGATCATCCTCTCTAGAACTTTCGAGAGGATGGACAAAAGGCTTATGGATCTGTAGTTGGAGGGGTGTACCGGGTCTTTTCCAGGTTTCAAAATGCATATCACCCGAGCCTCTCTCCACTCGCGTGGAAAGTGACCCAGGGTAGGGCACATATTGAATACTCTAGTTAGGAAGAGCACGGCGTTGAAGGGAAGGTGACGAAGCATGAGGGGAGTTAGTCCGTCAGGTCCCGCCGCCTTTTTGATTTTGAGGCGTTTTAATGCGCCATGGGTTTCGCTGGGACGTATCACCGGTAGTCGTTCCGCATCCTCCGGCGGACGTCGTAAGAATCGACGTACTTCTTGGCGGGTACGTTCTGAGAATCTATAGTCCTGGGGGTCGTCTCTGGGACACATGGTCCGCTCTAGATAGTCAGCGAACACGTTGGCTTTGGCTTCAGGCTCGTATGCCAGGCCTCGGGTGCCCTGAATTGGCGAGTTGTATTGGCCACGACGGTTTCGAAGGCATCTGGCGATCTTCCACACGTCCCCACTTTCAGTGTCCAGGCTGGCCATCTTGCTCTCCCACGCTTGCACTCGGTCCTCACGCAGTCGAGCCCTGACCAGTCGGCGCAGTCGCCGTAATAGGGCTCTGTTGTGGGGTGTGCGATGCCTTTGATAAAGCCTTCGTGCCGCCCAGGACCGACGGATAAGGAGGATTATGTCAAGTGGGAGGACGTCTGGGTGTAAGGGAGCTGGAGCTCGGATTGTCAGGTTTTGGGCAGTTCTTGTCACAATGGATGTGAAAGAAGAAACTGCCGCTTCAAGAGTTGGGATGTCGTTGATTCTGGGGTTAGGTGGGATGGAGGCGCGAAGGCAGTTACGAACACCTTCCCAGTCCGTTTCCCGAGTGTAATTTAAGCTGTCGTGACTGGCAATCCGGCTATTGATTTCTGCCAGTACTGGGTTGTGGTCTGACTGGAGAGCATTTATTGATGTCAGTGTGAGATGAAATGGGAAATGCTTTATGATCGCAAAGTCTATGACAGAGGGTAGTCCTAGACCATGCGGGTGATGTGTGGGTTGCCACGGGCCCTCCACCCTTAGTTCGCGGTCCGCGTCGATGAGGCGGATGATGAAATTGCCTCGGGCATCCGCCCTTCGACCACAGTGCCAGCGTTGGTGTTTGGCGTTGAAGTCCCCAGCTAGGATGACGTTGGGATAAAGGGCTAGGATGGAATGGTAGTCATTAGGGACAAACTGCCTTCGTGGAGGGTGATATACTGAGACTATCAGTATCTCTGTGCCGTCAAGGTTCAGAGTGATAGCCGTGGCCTCTAGTGTTTGAAAGGGTGGGAGCTGGATTGGGCGATGGACTACGTTTTGCCTTACGAACACCGCCGTTGCGCCTCCAGGACGACCTTGACGATCAGTTCTGTGGCAAAAGTAGCCCGGTAAACGGAAGCGAGCATTTGGGCGTAGGTGAGTTTCGCTAACTAGAATAGCGTCTAGGGCATAAGTGCGGGCAAAGTGGGATAACTCCCCCGCCTGGCCAGCCAATCCGCACGCGTTCCAAAACGCGAACCGAAATGAGGTGCTTGGCCTAGTTTGTCTGGCCATTTTGGGTGTTTTGGAGTACGGAGGTTAGGAGGGCGAGCCCCTCCATTACAATGAGCGTCTTGGCTGTTGAGTCGCTCGCAGAACTATATCTCACGATGAGATCGCAAATCCTTTGCCCATGGGTCTGCAAAACTAGCTGCACCCATTTGAGCAGGTCAGTGAGCTGAAAGGTAGGGGATGAGGGGGTGTTGTTTGTGGAAGGAGGGGGTGCTGGTGTCTCCTCGGTTCTAGCCTCCTCGTCTCTAGCCTCCTCCTGATGTTGTCGGGTGGTGGAAACATCCCTCGCTTCGACCACTCTGGGTGCTCGTTTGGGCTTCCGGGGTTTTCTCTCCCTCTGCGGCCTTGGGATTGTTTGTGAGGGAGGTTTATTTTGGGGCTGATGTTGTGTGTTGTGTGATGGTTGCTGGTGTTGTTCTCGAGTCCATGGATTACCCGAGGTATGTTGGTTTGTTTGAGCTTGCGAAACTCTAGGGGTGTTGGCTAGTTGGGGTTGAGGGGCCTGGTAATTTGAGGTGGAAGGTCTCACTTGGTCTCCTCTGACGGGAGTTGGACCTTGAGGTATCTGTGGTCTCCTGGAAGCGATCACTCTCTTCCTCGCAGGGCAACCTCCATAGCAGGCCACATGTTTGCCCTTGCAGTTTGCGCAGGTGGGATCATCTGTTATCTTTATCTGTCTAGGGCAGGATTCTTTGTGGTGCGCATCACCACAGCGAAGACATCTAAGGTTTCTGCGGCAGAAATGGCTCGAATGGTTGAAGCCAAGACATCGGTAGCATTGTGGGGGCCCAAAAGAACTCCTCACAGCTTCCACCTTCACCCTGAGGTAGCAGAGAGACGTGACTCCGTCGATTTTCATCTCCGGATCGCACGCCCTCTCCACCACAACCAGGAAAAGAGGAATTGGTCTCTTGGCTTCCCCGTTCTCGCCCGGTTTGGTAAGTTGCCTTACCAGTCGAGGGGTGATGCCTTTACGGCTTAGCTCTTCTTCAATATCGCCCACGGGCGTATCCACTGGGAGACCTCCGATGATATGGCGGATGTCTCGAGTTTTGTCGAGACCAAACGTAAAATGAGGGAGATTTCTCCGCTCAATGACAGATAGGACGGTGTTGTAGTCGCCCACATGTTTAGCCTGAAAGACGTAGCGGCTCTTCCTCCTCGTCAATCACGACCCCGAAAGTGTTGGCATAATTTCTTTTAAGAAGCCCACCATACCCCTAAAGTCGTCTACAATGATAGGCGGAATATGCTGCTTGGCTGGTTTTTCTGTTGGTACATCAGTCGAGACAGTTGATGGGTTCTGTCGGCGCTTCCTCAGACGATTGACCACTTGCCGAAATTCTGCCTCGTCCACCTCAGTTGAGATATCAGAGGAGCCTCGTCTTCGTCCATCCTGGACGTTTCAGACTGGACCACGGTCTCGTCAGTATTGGATTCCGCATCTGAATCCTCGCGGGAGCTGTCAGAGTTTGCCTCTGAGCTTTGGCCTAAACGTGAATTTGATCCGCGTTTAGCGTCTTGGTTGGATGAATATTCGGTCAAGGCCAAACGTTTGGCGTTGGCATTTCCGCCTTGTATGGGCTTTCGGCGTCGCCGGTTGACTGTCTCCTGAGGTGAGCTCACGGAGACGTTATTATTTGCGCCAGATGTGCTGGGCATTGCTGAGTCCTGAATATCAATTCTGGTTTTGCTGTTAATGACAGTGGGATTGGGTATGGGATTAGTATTGGAAGTAGGCATTGCTTAGTACCCGAAGGTGCAGCGAGCGTACAATAAAATCGGGCTGACCACTTACCTGCAGCAGCGGCTGCTAAGAAGCGTCGTCAACAGAGGACCGAACACCCAAAGGATGCGCCTATATCCACCCGAAGGTGTTGGCTCTGGCCTTGTTGACAAACCGCTACTGCTTAACGTCGTTTAGTAGTCGACTTTTTGCTCATATGCAGGTTCTAAGAAGCAAAAAATCACTCCTTAGCGTGCAGTACTAGGAGACCAATGCCGATGCTTGACGCAAGCACCAATCAGGAACTCCAATACAAACACCAATCAGGAGCCACCAGTTGTTGCCGCTCCAGGAAAGCTAGCCTTGGGTGAGCTCTAAAGTATGCTTTCCAAACTTCTTTTAGAGCTACCCCACGTTGTCTTTGGCTAATGTATTAGCCCGAAGTACGAAGCTTATGCACCACCGGCATGCGCACTCCACCTTCTTACGGGATCTCCTGCTCCGTAGGGATGGGTGAAAATTCCGTCTTTCCACCAGTGAGAAGCAAAACACGTCCGCTCTGGTCGAACGACGACGTGAGAATCAGCATCCACAGCTCCAGCTGAGCCCGCCAATGCTGGCCCGTCCTCCCGGAACGGCCCAGCCAATCTGGAGGCAGCAGTGCCTCAAAACAGCTCGCAACCAACCTTAGGGGACGCATTTGCGTCTGAAGACATGGTAGAGTTCATTCGGTTGGCAACCTGGTTCGCCGACTTAGTCCAGCGCTCCCTCCCGATCTTACGACGCTGCAGGGAAACCATCAACAACCCTGGGATTTCCGCTGTGGAGAAGTATCTTGCGGTGCTTCAAACGGCTAAGGACCTCTATTCTAACTCCACGAGCTCTTAATGGCGCATAGAACTGTGCGTTCTTCTAGAGCTGCGATCTGGAACGCAAATGGAGTTAGAGACCAGAGACCTGGCCTGCTGGAGTTCGCAGACGGTCACGGGATTGATATCCTGATGGTCGGTGAAACGCGCTTGCACGCCGGTGTACAGTTTACCGTGCCAAGTTACGCCGCCCATCGGTCTGATCGGGTCGGCCAACAGGGTGGTGGTACTGCCATTTTCATAAAGAAACATCTCACCCACACTCCTGTTACCATTCCTCCGCTACAACACCTGGAAGCAACCGCCATAAGGCTGTCCTTGGGCGGGAACGACCTAGTGATTGTGGGGGTATGTGGACCACCGAATGGACGCTTCCATGAAGCAAACATCACGGCACTCCTGAACCTACACCGCAGGGTTTGCATTGCAGGCGACTTCAACGCTAAACACCCAAGCTGGCACAGCCGCACCCAGAACGTTAAGAGCCGGGGACTGTACCGTCTCATTAGCGGGAACCCCACCCTTCACGCGCACGGGCCGAAAGGTCCAACCCACTACCCGGCACGGGGCGCCCCGGATGTCATTGATTTCATGATCACCAAGAACATTCCATTTCACCCGAACCTCTCTGTGATTAACGCTCTGGACTCTGATCACAACCCTGTTGTGGTCGACTCAGACGTTAATCTCACTGCGCTGGGAGTACCAGACTGGGTGGAAGAGGTCGACTGGGACGCAGCCGTCCTTGCCCTTCAAAACTCCGTGGAAGCAAATCCTCGAATAGACTCGATTGAGGCTCTCAAGGAGGCGGCCGCGGGGTTTTCATCCTCAGTCCTAAATGCGGTACGTGCTCACACACACCGCATCCCTGCCGAAGCACCAATCCCGACATCTACCCCTGTTCCACTTAAACGCCTCATTCAAGCAAAGAATGCTGTCAGACGGCTATGGCAGAGATTCCGACATCCTAGGATAGGAGTAATACACCAGAGGTTCAAATCCCTGGTGAGACGACTCCTAAGAAAACACAAGCAAGCAGCTTGGGACGAAACATTGTGTCACGTAAACCTCCAGGAGAGGAAACCGTGGCGCATCGTCCGAGGCTTGCGGAAAGATAAATCTGTACACCAGCACCCTGTGCATAGCCCTCGGGGAAGACTTGTCTTTGAACCGAGGGAAAAAGCAGAGGCGCTAACAGACTATCTGGAAACTCAATTCCAGCCCAGGGCAGATTCACTGAACGATGACCATACTGACCCCGTGGAACAGGCGGTAGAAGACTTCTTAGAAGACGGACCCGCAGGCCACGAGAAGTTTCACATCCCGATAGTTACCCCTCGCGAGGTAACTAACACCATCAAATCCCTCCGTATAACAGCGGAAATGCTTCAGCACCTTCCCGATAGAGCCGTGATGCACTTGACGCGCATTTATAACGCATGCCTCAGCATACGTCATTTTCCAGTTGTCTGGAAACAGGCGCGTGTGGTGTGCGTTCTGAAGCAGGGCAAAAATCCGGTCTTTCCATCCAGTTATCGATCCATCAGTCTCCTACCTGTTGTCTCGAAAGTATTTGAGAAACTGTTCCTGTCCCGCCTCGGACCTCTATTGGAGCAAAAACGTCTCCTACCTGAACATCAGTTTGGTTTTCGTTCTGACCACTCCACGACCGAGACACTACTGCGCGTAGCGGAGAAAGCTTCCCTGGCTTACCAGGAGAGGGCTAAAACGGTGGCAGTGTTGCTTGACGTGGAAAACGCATTCTCTACCACTTGGCATGAGGGGCTTGTCTACAAGCTCATACAGCACGAAATCCCCCCTCCATACATTTACTTGGTGGCTAGTTTCCTACAGGAACGTAGCTTCCGAGTGAAGGTGGAGTGATCATTCTCAAGAGAGAGGCCCATTGGCGCAGGAGTCCCCGAGGGCAGTGGACTGTCACCGGCACTCTTTGCAGCTTACATGGCCGATCTCCCCACGCACCCCAAAACACACATCTGTCAGTATGCGGACGTTCTCATGATCTTCGCTACTAACAACAACCCGCGCTATAGTGACCGACAAGTACAAGCCCACCTCTGTGCCATCAGTAGATGGTGCGAGAACTGGCGTATGTCAATTAACCCGGAGAAAAGCTCTGCGATTCTCCTGGCAAATACGAAAGCCAACCGGCTCCCGCGAGACCTCGTGCTTCGGCGCCGTCGGATCCCCTGGGTCACTACGGCGAAGTATCTCGGAGTCACGCTGGACCGGCGGCTGACGTATAGACATCACGTCCGGGGCAAAGTACTGCAAAGCCACGCTGCTCTCCGGCAGCTTTCCCCAATTTTCAGTTCCCAAACCATGCCCTTACGCCTGAAGCTCCAGGTGTATCGAGCGATCATCCCGCCTCTGGTCCGGTACGGATGCGAGATCTGGGGAGTGGTGGCAAAGTCCACCTTCATCAGGCTCCAGACACTGCAGAACCGGGCATTAAGGATCATCTATGATACCGGCTGGAGATTTCCTGCCCATATCCTCCACGAACATTCCGGTATCCCGTGCATTGTCGACGTGATTAAAACTCACGCTCGAACAATGTACAACAAACTCCAGAACGACCCTAACCCTCTGGTGAATACTCTGGGACAATTCGACCAGAGAGAGCCACGCCAACTACCATAAAAAAACTACCAAAGGACATCCTAAGTCCGGCGGTTTAACTTTGAAGATGGGAAAGGCGAAAGTACAATCGGTATCCAAAACAGAGAAAACACCTGTTTCAGTTCACATCTCAGTGAGTGACTGACGGCCAGAACCCTGGAGGGGATTAGCGCGTCACCTGACTGGCCGGAAACGACCAATCAGAAACCGCGCAGAGCCCGCTCGCGGACCAATCCCTTCCAACCACCCCTCCTGCCCCTATAAAAACCCCTGTTTCCATAAATAATTTCCTAGAGTAACACACATCCCCGTAGTAACAACATTGAAACCATCGCGCAGGTTGAGCCGTATAACGGCTAGGTACTGCGGACAAGACACTCGGACGGGGCAACCATCGCCCCCGTTCGACTCCAACTGCCTCTGGAGCCTCTAACGGTCATTTTCATTCTGACGAAGGCCATGGAGTTTAGAATGGCCGAAAGCTCAATATTTTTAAACCTCACACGGCTGATCGCCCGTGAAACTGTAATAAAACATAATAAAGATCTGAATATTGGCCCCGGTTTAAGGAATGAGGTGCCCGGGTCCAGTATGCAGATTTTTTTTTATTTTATTTGTCCAGGAGAAAACTGTTATCCTCAAGATGGTAACTGAGATCCTAGAGTCTGTATTTAAGAGTTAATGCTCAGTTGCCAACCAACTGTTGCAGTGCCTGAATATGGCGAGTCGCAACAGACAATAAAATGTCCAAGAACCGAACTTGAGACAAAAGGAAAAAATAAAGGATGGCAAACAGCTCGGGGGTAAAGACTCAACTGTTGTCTTGAAGTCGGTACTTATGAGCCTCACCGTGGTACACATAACCACATCCTGTAATACTCCCCACCTGGGATCTGTCGGTAAATCCGGAGTATAATTCCAGTAACGGCTCATAAGTGCGATGAAGAGTTGGTGCCACAATGAGGAAAAGATACAGCCCGTACAGCCCGATGGCTCCAGGTCGAATCGAGCACGCTGGAGTTGCAAGGGCGGATAACGGACAAAAGAGTATCACTCTACGGTAGGCAGGTTATGGGCATGTGCGGTGAGCAGTTCGCGAAATCTGATACCACTCGGACGGGAAATAATTGTATTCTATAGATAACGGTGGGAGACGTCTCTACGCAAAACAGAGGGAAATGGATAATTTGGGTAAGCAGCCAACCGTGCCACGTTAGAGCAAAGCAAGTACGAGAACCAGACAGACAGACAGAATCGGCATACATGCAATTTGCTCAACTGACGAGGAAAGCCCCAATAGCAAGACGGATACCAGTCCAGGAGTAAGATCAAGTCACCTGGGTTAACCCAGCCGGTGGATAAAGGGGCTACGGTACCTGTTGGTGTAGTACGGCTTTACCCGTGTGGTTTAACAGGTGTTGTCAATGTTTACAAGCTTTGGTGTAAATGTTAATTGATAGTGTAGGTTGGTTTCCGATGTTGTCACTGGCGGCGTAAGTGTCTGGCTTGGGTGTCTGACCATCTGAGCGAACATTTCCCTATTGCTTGCTTCGCCGGCCGCTTGCGGGACCGTCGAGCGAGGCAGTGCCAGTGGACAGAAAATTGAGAGAATTAGGCGAAGGGTGTGGTAGTGCCAAAAGTGGAGTACATATGGCGGTTGAGATGTTTGAGGGAATAGCGTTAGTTACCAGCCAATGGCGTCCTTGACCAAGCGGGAGCTCTGCCGTCGTCTAGGTAGACAATGGTCATATTGCCCCAGCGTGTTGACCAACTGGTTAGGGTGGTGTAAGAGTTTGGCATCCATTGTGCTGGTTCTGTCCCCCACAATGTCCTCAACATATAGGATGCCGGAATGAGCGTGGAGGATGTGTGATGGGAACCTACGGTCGGTATAATAGATCATCCCAAGCGCCCTGTTCTGCACGGCCTGCAGCCTGCAGATAATGGATCGAGCCACCGTCCCCCAAACCTCGTAACCGTACAGTATCAGGGGTGGGAGGATTACACGGTACAAGCGCAGTTTCAGGTCAGTAGAAATGGTTGAACGGAAAAAAGGACACAGCTGCCTGAGTTGTTGTTGGTTTAGTTTAAGGGTGCTCAACTTCGAGGTCATCAGCGCCCTTTGAAGTTTCATGGCAACAGGCAGATATAAATTTCACTCAAAAATAAAAATTCTAGCAACAAGGAAAATATTCACAATAAGCTGAAAAACAGTGGCAATAGCCAGATATGATACAAGGTGATACATATATCAAAAAGCATAAAAAGATATCTAAAATGTTAAATCCTCAGATTGATGCTACACTCCGCTAAAAACTTAAAAACTGTATCAACCACTGTTTTGTCGTTCACTAAGACCTCTGCAAGTGTGTCAGTCAGCTGCAGAGTATCCCAAAGATGCGCTAGAGAGCAACACTCTAGCAGCACGTAAGGAGCTGACATAAGCTTGTCACAGCGGACATAGTGGGGCAGGGTCCCTTTTAAATAGGTAACCACGCGAAAGATTGCAGTGCTCTATTCTTAACGTGGGATGGTAATACTCGGTTCTGTAGTTGTCGTCTTTGCTGCCAAACCTGCCATTTCATTCCCCGGCAAACCTAGGTGACCAGGAATCCATGCACACACCACGTCAACGCCAGAAGCACCTAGCACATGGAGGGCATCCTGGATACGTTGTACAATAGGGTGGGGGTTGTACAGTTCCAAAAGGCCCTGAAGTGCCCTAAGGGAATCGTTCAAAATCAGGCAGTCACCTAATTTACGACGGCGCACATACAAAGAGGCTCGGTAAATTGCATAAAGCTCTGCAGTAAAAATGGAAGTGCTATTTGGAAAACCGAATGTATGTGGTTCGGTTCCATAAACATCCAACACCGTTGGTGCTCCTTGACCCATCGGTGTAAATACGTGGGCTGTTTTCTTAGTTTTGGCAACAATGTTATAATTGGATAAATAGTTCACCTAGATGGTTCCAAGTTTCACAGGTCCTCGATGTAGTCCCCACCGTTGCGTAATACGTATTCCCAGCGATGCGGACGTCGCTCGATTCCGTTGGCACTGCCTAATCTATTGATGCTGCGAATAGAGCGCTCGGCAGCCAGCTTAACGTCTCCAATGGCACGGTAGCGGTTCCCGCGCATTGGCATCTTCATTTTCGGGATGAGATTATAGTCGCAGGGACTGATGTCGGGAGAATAGAGAGGGGGAGCAGAAAAAGCACCAACCAGCCCCAGCGATTCAACAATGCTGACACATCGGCTGCTGTGTGTACCCTAGCATTGTCATGCAGAAGAATGAGCGGTGTAACCATATGGTGGTGCCGTTTCCTTCGCAGAGCTGTTCGGAGATGGTCTTGCAGAAACGAACAATAGTACGCCGCATTAGCAGTTACTGTTGGGTGACTAGACCGAGACATGTCCTCCACACGTTCGCGCCCATCTCGAAATGCTGCAACGCATCTTGCTACCGTTCTGTAAGGTAACGCAGCTGTATCGCAGGCCTCGTTCAATCCTCGGTGGCACTGTTGAGCCGTTCGACCACTAGCACACTGAATTTTTATCCAGGTTCGCTGCTCCTGCTTGGAAAACTAGACAGTTCCACTCCAAGCTTCACTAGAATATGTTGGAAACGAAACCCTGCAGGCTTAGGACTAAGGGTGCTATTCCTTTACCGTTCTCTTAACGTGCTGGTGAAAAAGGAAATGAATGTTGGGTGGTTAGGCATACAGCTAAGCGCACAACCATAATTTGCCAAGAGAATCTAACGCCGATATTGCAGAGGAGGTTCTGCGGGCTCGGCGTAAGAGCCCACCACTGGGTTTGTTGGAAAAGCTCCTATTTTAATGCGGATGCCCCTATTGTGGACCGCGTCTAATCTTCTCGGCACAAATGGTCGTGCTGACGAATAAACAATACATCCATAGTCTAGTTTGGATCGGGTGCGCGATACATTCGAAACAAAATTGTCCAACCCGCTCCCCACGATTTGCCATTTAGTTCTTGCATGATATTTACGGACAGTGACATCATGCCCCTAGCTGTGCAATATGTGCCTCCCAATTAAGCCTCCTGTCCAAGATCAACTTCATGAAGCGCGTTTTATCTGGGAAGGGAAGTAAATCTGGACCGAAACGGAGCAAAGATGGCAATCGTGTCCTACGGTACCAGAAATTAGCGCAGATTGACTTTTCAGTTGAGAAATGGAAGCCGTTTTTGGAACTTCATTCTCCAAGGTTGTCCAAACATTGCTGCAGACGCCGTTGTAAGAACGCTGTGCGCTGAGAAGTGCAATAGACAGCGAAGTCGTCTACGAATAGGCATGACGAAACTTCAGGTGGAACACATTTCCAGATGGACTTAAGTGCTATGACATAGAGCGTGGCACTTAGTACCGAACACCGAGGTACTCCCTCCACCTCAACCAAAGAATTAGAAAAACCCGAGCCGACCCTTACTCAGAGAAAGCGGTCCTTCATATAATCCTGAATGAGCAGCGGCAGGCGTCTACGTATGTTCCAGGCATACAGGGAACGTAGAATCCCTGTTCGCCAGCACGTATCATAAGCCTTCTTGAGACCGCAAAATATGCCAACGGTTTGACAGTTCTTCATAAATCCGTCCATTATGTGTCGATATTGACACAAGATGGTTTACACTTGAACGGCGTCGTCGAAAACCACACTGGATGTTAGTCAGCAGGTTACGACTTTCTAACCACCATACGAATCGTCCATTGAAAATGCGTTTCATCACCTTGCAAACGCAACTAGTGAGGGAAATAAGATGATAGCTGGAGAGAAGATGACGGTCCTTTCCAGCCTTCAAGATGGGAATAACGGTGGCCTCCCACCAATTTTCTGGGAGCATGCTGTCAACCCAAACACGATTATAGACTTCGAGCAGAAATGCCTTACCTTCAGGAGAGAGTTGTAACATTTTTACAGGAATACCGACCGGTCCTGGTACTGATAATCTCAAAGATTCAAGAGAATGTTCTAGCTCCGCCATGGTAAAAAGGCGGTTGTGATCTTCTACGTTTCTAGGCCGAAACACGAAACCTTGAGATTCCTTCTGAGTTTGAATTGGATGGAATTTAGGGGAGTAGTTTCCCGAGCTAGACATGTGAGGTGTTTGCAACCTCAAATGGATCAACAACAGCTCCTGAGGATGTTTTCAGTACCGCAAGTGATATATGGGTTGATCGACCAGCAGCACGCCTTAACCTATCCCACACAACCGAGGAAGGTGTGTGTGGGTTAAATGAAGCTAGAAATTTGCTCCAGGTTGCTTTTTAGTGTCCTTAATTACTTGTCTGGATCTTGCGCGCATTTTCTTGTATTGGATTAGGTTATTCAATGTAGGGTGAAGTTGGAAAACCCTAAGAGCACGCCTTCGAGCACGAATGGCGTTCGGATATTCCTCCCTCCACCAGGGAACGGGAAATCGATGGGGGTGTGAAGTTGACTGCGGTATTGATTGCTCAGCAGCATAGAGAATCCTCTCCGTGAGTTGCTGCACCAAATCGCTAACTGAGTCGCGCTTGTTGTTCGTAAACACAGCCAACTGGGTGTAAAGGTGCCAGTTGGCTGGTCCAAACGCCATCTGGGCATACGTGTGGAACATGTATCTTTCGCTATGAGACTAATAAGACATGGAAAGTGGTCACTAGGGTGTAAATCAGAGATGTCATTCCATTGTAAGGAGACTGCCAGCTGAGGTGAACAAACTGCAAGATCAAGGTGCGAGAAACTATTGAAAGAGTCAGAAATGAATGTAGGCTCTCCAGTGTTGAAGAGTGCTAGGCCGTAACTGTCCAGGAAGTCAGTGAGGAGCTTGCCAGTGGGTGGTGTACACTGAAGTCTTCCACCAACAGAAACGGTGTCTGTAACTGGGAAACTAGATCTTTTATATCAATGTGCGAGAAGTCATGAGACGGAGGCAAATATAAGTTGCAAAGAGTGAAATGGATGTCTGGCAGTAGGATTCTTATTACAACTGTGTGGATATCAGACCACAATGGTACAGATTGCATATATGTCATCTCTTAGAGGTATCGTAGCGCCGCCATGTGCCGGAACACTCTCTTCTGGTGTAACATCACACCGTACTGGGATGTATCGCCTTAGATGGAAAGTGTCTTGAGGACGCAGCTTAGTCTCTTGCAAACATAGACCAAGGGTTCGTTCTCATTGACCAGAAACTGAAGCTCTGGTCGTTGTGTTCTAATACCACGTATGTTCCGTTTTAGGATAGCCATATCAATATGTGTGTGAGATAAGTATTCCAAGGTAACTGCGTTACCTTGTAGCAGACGGTGGTCGATTCAATTTCGCCCTTTTGTGATCTTTAGGGCTTACATTCTTTTCAGCTTTGTCCTGCCTCTTTCTCACTGGGTTTCTCCCAGCATAGGCAGCATCCTCTTGCATCTCCTCTACCGAGGAGGTGCGTCGTCCCATAGCAAACTTCGATTCGAGAGCCTCGAAACGATTGCTCATGGATACCGGCGAAGATGAAAGCCGTCGTTCTGTTTCCATCCCAGAGGAATCCTCAGAAGAGCATCTTCGAGGGGATGAACGTTGGCTCGTCTTTCTCTTTTGTTTACTGGGAACAGACAAGTTTTCTTCTTTGACGAAGTCAGATTTTACATACTGTTTCTTGAATTTCTTCTGTAAAGCTACATAAGTAACGGGCTGATTCTTGTCATTGTAGACTGGCAATTTTGACGGTGATCTTGCAGAGGTGTTCTTAAGCTTTACGAACTTGGTAGGAGACTTTGAAGGAGCCGTTGGTTGCAGATGTTGAAGGCTTTGGAACTGTTCTTACTACGAGAATTTTATGTGAAATTGTGGCCCTGATTCGATTGCTGGTTTGTGTAGCGATTTCCCGCTTCTGTACCTGCCTACTGCAATTGAGTTATAGGTACCGGACTTTGGAAGGGGGGCTGTCGCATACGCAGGAGTTTCCGAGCTTCTGAGAAGCACACCTTCTCTCTGACTCGAAGTTGCCGGATTGCCCCTTCCTCTAGAGAACGGGAGCATTCTCGGGAATTAGCTGGATGTTTGCCACCGCAGTTCACACAACTGGGAGACAATGAACATGGAGCGTCATGAACGACGCCTTCACAGTTGACGCAGGTAGCTGCTCTATTGCACAGTTCACTTGTGTGTCCAAAGTTTTTACACTTAAGGCACCTAATCGTGTTGGGGATGTATGCCTTACATCTATCGCTTCATATCCTGCCTTTATCCTTTGAGAGAGATCTACCCGTTCAAATGTCAGGAACAGGGCACGAGTAGGCTTCAATTGACCTCTTTCTTTGCGATGAACCCGATAAACTCAGGTAGCACCTTGATCTTCTAGGTTTTCCTTAATCTCTTCAACACTAAGTCTGTCTAATGCACAGGTATTAACCACACCGCCTGAGGAGTTCAATGTTTTTTGCAGGTCAACACGTACTGGATAGCTGGATAACATAATTGCTTTTTGTAACTTGGCTGCCTGTTTTGCTGAATGAGCTTCAACCAGGAGCGTGCCATTGGGAGATCTCGTGCATGACTCAGGCCCTTCTGGATTGGATTACAAATAGGCTCACCGATAGAAACTTTTTTCCTTCCTCAGTTCTAGAAATAACCAAGTAGCAAGGACCTTACTCTTTTTGGTTTTATTTTGAGTTTTTTTTTTTGTGAACTCATGGCGCATTAATCCTCCACCATTGCAAATGTCTCCGATGGTATGCTCACATCCTGGGCACCACCCCAGTGTATGTGAGAGTCCTGGCCTGGACCTTGCTCATCCTAGGGTCTCACCTCCCAATGTACAGAAAGAGGGACCCAATCACCTTCAGGAGTGAAGCAGCTCATGCAATGGCCCCTCCCCGGGACTGACCTTTATTAGCGGATACGAAAACAAATCCTACATGATAACCAGGGGTTGGAACTTACGTGGTTACTCAGTCACCCCTTGCGTCACCCCATCCTCCAACAACGCGCGAGTATATTATCCATCAGGCTGTGTACAGGGAGGTATCAGATGGGAGGTCAAACACAAAAGTGGACCAAAGTTTCTTGGGCGTTTGGCACGTGTGCTCTCCCCTCTTTAAGGAACCCAATCGAGAGAATGAGTCGTCGACCAAGACTACCGAGCCTCATCTACCCTTTTTGGAATGTTATTTGCTTCCCCTCACCTCTTGGCTACCTGTAGTAAAAAATGATACACTTAGTAGGGCATCTGGATAGGGTGCTGAGACTCTCCGCCACGTCAAGGCTACATTCCTTCGGAGGGGCAGCTGCCTGACGGCGGCGTGTCCTAGACCGAGCTTTGTCCTGATATGTGGAGTGAAGGTTAGACCGCGGTCAAGCAGCACTTCCAGGTATTTGGCGGAGTTAACCCAGGGGATTCTTCTCCGCCGTAGTGCCAGAGATACACCTTGCCGTCAGTTTCGAACTTTGCCAAATAATAGAGCTTGGTCCTTCTGTGGGCTAATGGCCATTCCCACTGTTCACTCCACCTGCCAATGGCGTCGAGCTGCCTCTGTAGTGAAGGGAAGCAATATCGAGCGTATTTGCTCCCTGCCAGTATGAGGACATCGTCTGCATACTGGCACGTAACAGTACGCGGTTCAACGAGCAGGTCAGACATGTAGGTAGCGAAGAGTAACGGCGACAGCACGCTACCTTCCGGTAGTCCAACTTCCCCTCTAGCCGTACGCGAAAAGTGCGATCGCATATGAAGCTACCAATCAGGGGGAGCTAAGAGGGAGGGATTTCTGCCTCTCTGAGTTTATACAATAGGACAGGGGAAAACAGGTATCGCTCGAGGCTCACGTGAATCTCAGGCTATGGCCCGGGCCGATCAGCTGATAGTCGAAAACCTGGCATACTAACAAACATGGCTACCAGTGTGGAATGTTATGGGGAAACACGTGTTAGTTTTGTTTAATTGAAAGTGAATTAGTGGCGGTATATGCTGTTTCAGTGACTGTGTTTACTTGTAAATATTGTAAATTAATCAAAATTAATTGTTCAGTAGTTTTCTTGTTGTAGTACGACAATTATAACACATGTTTTTCGCTGCACTTTTTAACCATTTCTTGTGAGCAATTGAACACTTTTTCGCCTGGGTTTCGTAAGTTCTACTTGTTATGGTTGAACTATTAAATTAAAATGATTATTTTCATTTATAGTGGGTAATTTTAAGTGATTTAAGAAATGGTTAATTCTTCAGTGAAGTTATTCAAGAATCCATAACCTATATTGTGACATGGTGATACCGGTACTGAAAGGTATGTAATTCTACTTTTGTTTTAGGTGTAGAATTGAATAATATGGGTCGACGTTGTAGTGTATGTCTATGTAAAACTAGTTAGGACAGTTTATATATACATATACATACACACACACACACACACACACACACACACACACACACACACACACACACATATATATATATATATAAATGAAACACATTGAAAGGACAAATCTAGGCCCAAAAGCTGTTGAACTAAAGGTGGTATGGGTTGGTTTTTGTTAAACCATTCTGGCAACAGTTAAATGCAATGAATGTTAACAAAACATTTACCAAGTCAATCAATAAATTTAGGAAACAGGCAGTAGCTAGGTCATTTATATTTTTCCCACCTTCATCAAAAAGGGAAAACTATTATACTTGTGTCAAATTTTGTCCCTTGTCTTTACTCACACACGATGGAATTATGTAGGCAACGACACCTAGGTTAACGTGTACCTATATGAACTGGATGACAAGAGTCCTGTGTTATCAACATTTAGTCTGTGTTATCAGAGGCAGCATCCACACCTGCCATCAATAATAATGTGCAATCCTGACCTAAATTTATAACATCATATCTCAACTCTTTCTCCACTTTTGCAGATTAACACAGGTATAACAGCGTAGCCTATTGTGGATAATTGCTATTTTATGTGCAAATTTACCAAACCAGCATGGTAAATGTTGATAGATTGAGTTTAATTAGTATTTTGCTTCAATTTCTGGGATGCCTATCTAAAGGACAAATCCACACCCAAAAACGTGTTGGTATGGTCACCGTATAGGTTTTGTTAAACCCAAAAGCTGTAAACTTTGTAAATATTTATAATTGTAAGTTAATGTTATTTGTAGCCTGTAAGCCGGGTCCTTTGTACCGGCACCAGGCCAAACTTTCTCTCAATAAATAAAACTGAAACTGAGAAAACTATATATGCCCCACTGATAATAATTTAAAATTTATAGATTCCATCATTAATAAATATTATGTAAAGTAAGTGGATATATTGGTAAGTACTTTATACAAGTGATATTGAAAAATAAGTTTTCCAGCTTCTCCTGGGTAGGCAACATATCAATATTACCATTAGTTTAATATGATTGACTAGTTATAATAATATATCGGTTAGTTACAAAGAGCCATTAAAAATCAAAATATTGAGGATGGAATATTTCCATTTACATGAAAATATTCAGTTTCAGTGGAATTAACTTTGGCAATAATCACGTGCCTCATGTTTAAAATTTGATGATAATAACAGCAGCTATTGAGATAGATAGTTAATCTTTATTATATTGATATGTGATTTATTATTTATGTAACGTATTATAATATTGTGCAGGTATTTTTGTTACGTGTTTTTATTTTCAATAATGAGTGACAATTCAATGGATATCACTTCCTTACGCTGTTCCTCCAAACGGGGAAGTCATATTCACGTTCGGCTTCGGTCGGTTCCCTTCAATCCGCTGTTCCAAAGATGACGCAATCGAGCCGTAGCCTGTATTTCGCGCGAGCCTCGGTATCGCCGCTGTGACGTCAGCTCACGCAGCTCACATGCTCGCACCGAAAGCCAGTTGAACGTGTGACGTCACAGCGGGGAAGAGGAAACGGCGTGTGGGACATAGTAGTTTTAATGCTGACTGTTTCAATTACGGAATTGTCACAGATTATAAATAATTACATTTCGGCTTTATGCCATACACACTCACAGATATTATATATATATATATATATATATATATATATATATATATATATATATATATATATATATATATATATATATATAATGCGTGTGTGTCATGTTATAACTCAAATAGAACAGAAATTATAACTATTTTGCCTGAGCTAGAGGAGAGCTATACATAACAATTAGGCGCACATTTTCCGACATTTGCCGTTTCACTTTTCTTCAACCAGTTTGTCAATCTTACGGCGTAATGTACGGCACATTTGTAACCGAAGACAAGTGTTAGATTGTGATCTGACAATTGGCTTCGGGATTTTGACATACAAAGATTCATAAGAGAAAATAATTGTTGGCACACATACGTAGCACCAAACATACACAATATCCGTGCAACAAGGCCATATAACCTCAGAGATCTGGTTTGAGCAACATTCTTATAAATATCTGCCAAGGTTTCCTTGTGTTTATATTTGCCTTTCAGCCAATCGTCACACTGTACATTTATCAAGTCAATATGCTACATGCTAGAAACATTGTTAACATCCAATGAATATGGGGTCACAAGAATCTGAAACGTAGGTGACAATGTTTCTACATCTTGAAGCTTTGTCTCAAATTGGTGTGAAACACGGGGAATTGAACACAAACACAAAACTACTACACACAACACTACACAACGTCAACAAAAACACAAAATAAAAATAAAATTTGCACTCAAATAACAAATGAAAGCCATCAGACTAGGCTGAAGAGGGTTCTCCCTAAACAACCCGGGCGTGTTGTAAACATGCCCAAATAATATTTTTCATATTCAGTTTCGTGCAAGTTGCGCTGCTGATCTAGGCAGCATAGCAATACACCGCTCTCGCCTGACGTCACACGAACGTACAAGCTGGCTCTTCGTTTAAATACGTCACGGGCCGAAGTTGTCTTCCCCTGCAATTGGCCCTGGTGGCATGTGGTTGCAGATGCCTTTTCCACATCCAGTATCACCGCGAATGCTTTGAAGTTTACCTGGAATCCCAGGGCAGCCTTCTCTATCACTCGCAGTAGCTGTAGGGTAGTGGAATGTCCATGACGATAACCGAACTGATGATCCGGGATGAGTTGACGTTCCTCAAAGAGAGGGATGAGGCTGGTTAGGAGTAATCGTTCAAATATCTTTGTAATGATGGGTAGTAGGAACGGTAATTTGATGGAAAGACGGGTCCCTGCCGGGCTTCAGAATGCAGACCACACTTGCCTCCTTTCATGAGGTTGGAAAGTGGCGGAGATGCAGACTTGGGTTTTAAATCCGCGTCAGGTGGACGACGGCCTTACGGGGGAGGTGTTGGAGCATGGGTGTCGTGACGCCATCATGCCCCGGGGATTTGCTGGGTTTCCAGCGCTTGACGTAAGAAGCCACCTGTCTTGGTGTGACTGTGGGGACATGGATCTCTATGTGTGGTGGCGGAGGTGCCTCATAGAGGTAGTTCACCGTCGCCTCCACGAGGTCAGTAAAGCGTTCGTCGTGGACATCTTCTTGGGGTTCGAATTGAGACCCAAATGGTCTGTGAAATCCATGGCTTTCTCTTGGGGCTCGAAGGAGGTTCTCCCTCGAGTGTCGTGTACAGGATGTTAGTGTGCAGTTTTTTCCTATCTAAGGGACCTGATTATCTGCCATGGTTGTTTCTCAGAGAAATCAGCATTTGTCCTTGTATTTTCCCAGGCTGCTTTGTGGTGTGCCCGCAGCAGGCGCCGTGACAGGAAATTGAACCGCTGGTAGATCGCCCATATCCCACGGATATCAGTGTGATGGACAGTGCCTAAAATGCGAAAATTAGAGGCACACGCCGAGCCATACATAAAACTGCCATAGCCGAATTTGGACCGCTCCACTAAACCACACAACCTCAATATAAGAGTACGATTGCCTCCCCAAAATAGCCCAGATAAAATTCGGAGCCCTCGAAGCAAACGATCACAGGAAGCACGAAGGAGACGTATGTGGTGCTCCCAGGTGAGACTGCCATAGGCCCAAGAACTTGAAGTGCGCAAAAAATGACAGAGGTATGCCACGCAAATGAAGATGAGGAAGATGGTGTACTCGCGAAATCGATGAAAATGGAGGCACTGTGTTTTCGTAGGAGAGAATTGAAGGCCCTTACGTAGGGTCGAGCCTGCGTTGGATGTTATGGTCAGCTGCAGTTGACGATCGATTTACTCCAAAGTATAAGAGAGATAGTAGATCGCTATCTCAACAACATGCAGTGACATAGGGAATCCGCTAAGAACAACACCAGTGATACCATTAACTTGGAACGGCGAAAACCATTTAACTGAGAATCAAACCCTGGGTACACCATTCTCGGGAATCTTCCCTTGTGAGAGCGTGTTTCCAATGCGGACACGGCGAAGTTCTAAAAAGTTAAAAATTAAGATAGCTAAATGACCTCATAAACCCTATCCCTGGAGAGTACGGAGAATCCCGCAGGAGCTAGATGTGGCTTTACACGCTCAGCAATAAGGAGAGAGGCTGGGGTGAGAGATGAAGCTGCATTTGTCATTGGATGTCATCAGGACCAGGAGAACAGTCTTTTGAGAGGGCCAAAGAATGCACTTACTCCACTTCTGTAAAGGTTATGTTGTACGGTTCACAATAGTCACTGTTAAAATCGAGAACCGTCCAATCCGCAGATTCCTTGATAGGTAAAAAGGCTCTATCATAGCTATTTGCTTGGCTAGTAGCAGCAAAGGAAGTAGCAAGGGCATTAGCTATATCCTGCTTGCTGGTGTTAGGCAGCAAGGCCGGGAATTATCTTCCGGCGACACGTACGCCAAACAGCGACGGGAAAACGAGGAGACATAGTTTTCTCGGGACTTGCGTTTCGCATCACGGAGTATAAAGTGCATCCTAGCAGGAGCACGTTTATAGGCTACAAAGTTTAGGATGGAAAGTACTGCACTATCAAATCGGGTTGGTGATATAGCATTACTAATAGCAATTGCTTGAATGTTAAATTTTGGTAGATGAAATTATACTTATTATTTGGATTGTATAATAAATAATTTTGAATTAAGTTTAATTTCTTTTTTGGTTATTTTGGCAGATATAACAAAAAGTGCTCAAATTCCTTTTTCTGCTTGATTACGCAGAACACGTCTGCGTTCTTTAATAGCCATAAGGCATTCCCGGATTACCAAGGCACGACAACGTTCCTTTTCTTTCAATTAACGTCCTCCAACGTAATGTCATATCGGACGGTGAATTAACGAAGTGGGTCAAATGATGCAAAAATGAGCCGAATTCCATGGAGCTTTAGGTTACCCGATAACGTCTTCTCAGGATAAGGGAAAACCTCGGACAGAAGCCTTGCCCGGATAACTTACCCTAAGCCAGATTCGAACTCGCGGTCTCTTGAACGTAAGGCAGACACCTTAACCATCCCCACCACAAGAACGTGACGTGGCGAATATGAACCTCGAAGAATGCTGGAATCCGCTGCGAGAAAGAGAGAGCAAGTAAAATACTCCACCATTTCGTATATGGTGGCAAAAACATCTTTGGTGAGATGAATGAGGGAATAAAAATTCCCACACTCAGCCTTCGAAATAATCCAGTAGGCATAGCATGGTGGCCCTATAGATGAATGCTAATGGGATAATGATCACTGATAAATAAATATGAAGGGACCTACCAATCAATAAGGGGGTACTAAGGACGAGCTACAAAAGGAAACGTGTAGGGCGTTGTGTCTGCCATAGGCAGATGATAGAAAGGTAGGGACACCGTTATTTAAGAAAAGGAGGCCGGGCGTATCGCAAATGTCTACCACTAAGCAATCACGAGCATCGTCAGTGTCGGAGCCCCATAAAGTGCATTTGGTATTCAGATCACCAAGGAACATGAGCGGTAGCTCAATCTGAGCCAAAGATTCGGAGCGTCGTTCTAGTGTACGACACTAATCGGTGGCAGACGGACATTGTAGATAGATTGACTCAGGTCGTGCAACCGGATACGCACAGCTACAACTTGCAGTGGTGTATTAAGCGGCATGCTCATGACAGAGAAGTCATGCGCAACCAGAGTAGCAACACCACCGCTTGCTCGCCGATCAAGTGCAGAGTCATGTCTAAATGCTGCAAAACCACGAAGATGTAAGGCATGATTATTGGTGTCTTGCAGACAGACAACTGAAGGCAAAAGATGACAAACTGATTGTATATCCGGCGCACGTGCCCGGAACCCATTGACGTACCACTGAATCATTTCCATCGTAAAAAAAGATTAAGGCATGATCTTTTCTTTTCCTTCATCTTTTCCTTGTCACACTTGGGATATATTAGGCGCTTTACGCCGTCCTCAAGCGATTCCTTCGATGTTTGGGAGTCGGAGGATCCCTGCCGGCTCGCTAAGCGGGAGCGAAAATTCAATGAGAACGTGCGACTACTCGCCCGATGATGAGCTCGGGAACGAGGTCGGTCGATTGGCTCCTTTGTGCGGCTACTGCTAGTGGACGCATCGTGAGCGTGTGTCTGCACTACGGAATATGTAGTTGACAGTGTAGGAGTAGTAAGAGACGGTGGAGAGGTGCTCGCCTGTAAGTCTCTATGTGTCAAAGCATATGCGTTGCCTCCATACTGTATGGTAACAGTGTTCACAGGAGGCCGACGGACTGTGGACGCAAAACCTGTGGTGGTAGCAGGTTACATTTGCTGAAAATGTCAACGCGGTTCACGAAAGGTCATGCGTCCCTTGACGCGCATCTCCTGGAAGCACTTTTCATCAAGATAATTCGAACACTGTCGTGAGCTGGATGTATGCCTCCGTCCACAGTTAACACAATAACGGACACGGTTACGAGCTCATGATATGATAGGCCACAACGCTCACAAATGGTGGGATGGATGAAGAAGGGCTTAATATGGCTGAACTTCTGACACTGAAAGCAGCGCACAGGCTTCGGAACATACTGCCGTACTCCACCACGCTCGTAGGCACAGAAGATAAACTCTAGTAATTGAGTAATATTAAAGGTGAGAAATACCGTTCTTAAAGGTACTTGTTGCCATCCTGTTATCGAGTGAAGCGGTACACCCGTTGATCTGATAGGCAGGTGACTATTTCCTCGTTTCACAAACCATGAAGACCCCACCCACTACATGAATTGAGAGATCGGCGTGGAACTACTCGGTTTCATTTGGAGAACAACAAACACGCGTTTAACAATTTCTGTGATTGGCACGCAGTTATCTCCTCTATCAAGAGTGTACCGTCTCGAACTCTGGTTACATTTATCCAGGGCCACAGATTGTCTCAACTTCCCGTTTTATATAAAAGAGGCTGATGTGCTTTGCTGTTTTCTTAAAAATTTTTATTCCTTTAGCTTTTTCATGTTAGTTGAGATAAACATTTGCATAAATGATCTTATTATTTCCTTGTAGGTACAGGTACAGTAGACTGAGTGATAGAGAAATATGTTAAAGCCTTCAAGTTCCATGCTATTTACAGGGCTAACATATACAAAATGAATAACCATGGTCCATTTGACAGAAGTATAAGTTCTCCAAACCTCACACAAATAAATGGTTATATCTCCAAAATGGTCCACTCTACAGAAAAACTTATTTAGACATAAATTGTGTTTGATCAAGATCTAATCTTTTGGACAGTAAGATTTGGTCTATCTCCTACGGTTTACTAGCTATGCAAAAGTCATCCAGAGTAAATAGGACTACGTGGGCTATAGCCAGAAAATTCAAGATACACATTCCATTTGCCATAAAATGCCTCAAACAAGTAGTATTTTAATAAAAATAGTCAAATTAATTTTCAAGATAATCAAAATTCTCAAAAATGTTCCATATAAGGGTTAGTTTTGGTTGGAGAAATTTCTTTAAAATCTTTCTGTATTGTCCTTAAAAGACATTAAATTTAAGTACCAACTTTGGTTCTTAACCGACTTTTCGTATTTGAGTTATGCTGTGCACCGATTGACACACTAAACCTACAGAAAAACACACCGACGTTTTCCTAAAAATGATTTTTTGGGGGTGGGGGATTCAGGAGACCTCAAAACATATTTCCGGTGAAATCTCGACATCAAATTTTTGGGTGGAATACAACAACTCCTCTACTTTAGTATACGTAGCAGAGAAAATAAAAATAGTTACATGAGGTGGTTTTGCGTGGACGCATATTGAGAGGGAACACTTTCGGTACCGACGGCGTCAGCCTGCCATCTGGGGGTCAAAGAAAAAGACGGTCTCTACGGTCTGCGCCGCCATGGAGAAACTTCCTACACCTTAAACTATTCTTTACATGGAAATGTTTTCAAAAATATTTATTATCTCGAAAATTACTAAACATTTTGATTAAAATGTCACATGTTGAATATATTTTATGACAAATGAAATTTATATTTTGAATTTTCTGATTATAGCCTATAGTCCTGTTTACTCTGGAAGGGTTTCACATAACCCGTAAACCCTAAGAGACAGACCAAATCTTACTAGACAAAAATGTAGACCTTGCTAAGACACAATTTATGACCAAATGTATATACCAGGTGAGTCAGCTGCTCCTTATTCTCGAGTTTTATGCAATCCGCATTTTATACTCCAACATGAAAACATCGTCCCCATTACTAGGTTCTACCCGCCTATTAAACATGAATGTTAAACACTCGATGAAATTAGTGCTAATATAGATGTTATCATATCCCCTTTTAACATATTCGTAATTAGACAGCTGATGTTTGCACTTCTGCAAATGTTCACTGGAACCAGTGACTATTACATCTTAAAGGGAATGTTTATCTCATACGTTACTAGTTAGCTCAGTTGGAACGAGCGCAAGCCTCCGAAGTAATGTGTCTGCTGTGAAGGTGGTTCGAATCACCTGCCCGTACTAATTTTTTTACCGTGCAATCCTCACAATTTACAAACAATTATTCTCAAAACGGTTATTATATTCATTTTTATTGTTTTATTTGTGTTTCATGGCATTGTATGATGTTTATGGCGAACTACAATTAGGTAGTTGTTTAAACATACCTATAGGTAGGTGCAATTGAAATAAGGATCATCTATACACAGGGTTGAACAGATCTACAAGCCACTGTAATACGCTTACGAAGGGTTTCTGGATTGTCCAGCTCCTCTGTATAAATACGTTCTTTTAAATAACCCCAGAGAAAGAAGTCAAAGCGTGTTAGATCAGGTGATGTGGCAGGCCAGGGGACTGGTCCTTGTCTTCCAATCCAATGACCAGGGCGTGCGGCATTCAAATGATTGCAGACGATCCTCGACCGATACGGAGGAGCGCCATCGTGTTGAAACGACATCCTCATTCGCTCCTGCAGTGGCACATTCCCTAATAATAAGGGGGAGCTACAGAGGAATTCCAGGTAGCGTGCTTCTTTTAGATTCCCCTCGAAGAACAATGGTTCAACAAGGTGATCTCCCAAGATTCCACAACAGATCTTTACACACCACTGCTCTTGGAATGCTGCCTCCCTTACCCAATGAGGATTATCAACACTCCAATAGAGCATATTGTGACGATTTCCAGTTCCATTGTTGTGGAATCTTGATTCGTAAGAAAACAATATCCTGGATGCGAATCCCACATCACTTGCCACTCGCTCCAGCAACAATTCACAACAAATCACTCGAGCTTTGAAAACTCTCCCGTGAAGTGCTTGGTGTAGGTGCAAACCGTAAGAATGCAACTTATTAGTGTTCAACATTCGCACTACAGAAGACTGGCTGATGTTCACCTCCTGAGCAACTACCCGTGTACTAGTATGCGGATTGTTCTGGGTGGCATTCAAAACTGCTTCTGCATTAACACCCGATGTTGCTGGTGCGTGTCTATGAGGAGGCATTCTTGCAAGTGATGCTGTTACACGCAGACGCCTTTCAACATTCCGGAAGCTGTTTGCTGTTGATCGCCGTCTATTCAGATATCTCTCCCGAAATATTTTCTCCGGCGTATTTGTTCTTCTCCGTAGATCAAATGCATATCTACGTACTCGTCTGTCGAATACGTAATGAAAGGTTGGCACAAAATATCGTGCGACAGCATACGTGTGGAGAACGCAGGGGTCGACACTCACAACACAATACATCATGCCAGTCCAATGGCGCAGAAGTCATTACAGCTGTTCAATTACAAAATGCAGACAACCAAAAACGATTTAAATTATAATGCCCTAAACGCTCAGGGACTTTATAGTTAGATTATTGTGAATTCGGTTTGCATGTTTTGATGAACATAAAAAAAATATTTACAATACTGAGACTTGAACCTAGGTCATTAGGGCTTGGCGCAGAGGACCCGTCACAATCCTAATCTGCTATTTCGAGACCTAACTGAAAGCGCCTACCGCGTTCAATAGTAAGACTTGCGTGCCTGGCATTGTCACCTCGCGAGTTTTCGGGCCTGATTTAGCCTTTTAAGACAGTTTTAATCATTTGCTGGGAGTTTTAATATTATTACTTAAATGGCACAAGCTGTTATGCATATTGAGATGCACGAGGCGTAGTTTACGCACAAATGTAAATAAACTGTTGTTTAATAATATGTCCGTTTTGAGTACGGGTACATGATGGATGAGGCATGTCTCTAAATTTTTAGTAATTTTTGGCAGCCAACCCCTGCTCTAAGTACAAGAATCCACCATTTTCTTTTTAGCTGACGTTGTTAGTGTACCCATATGATAGGTCCAATTTTTCGAGGCGTTTGCTGAGTTACGTTGCTATGTATACTCTAATAAAAAGTTTGTAAAATCGACTGGAAACCGGAATGCGCTCTCAGTAAACGAGTCGTATGTTTTTGAGGTGTACTTTAGCGAGGAGTACGTTCTGTCCCTTAAACCGCTGTTGCTCTCAATTTTGCGCATTCCTCTCTTTAAGAACGTCAAGCAATACATTTTAGTAAGCGCAAAACTAGACTAAGGCGCACATGCCGTTAGATGGGTGGCCTACCTTCCAAAAAAATAAGGCGCGGCTGACTCACCTGGTATATATATTTGGAGTGAACCATTTCGGAGATATTCCCCGTTAGTTGTGTGAGTTTTGCAGTACTTAAGCTTTCGTCAGATGGAAGATCGTAATTCATTTCTTTATATCTTAGCCGTGTAACGAGAACGGACTCTCAAGGTTTAAAAGATTTTACTAAAAATCTATTTTATCCCCACGTTCCCCTTGTATCTACAATAAAATTATCTTGTTGTCATATATATAAAGAGTTGGTAGGAATGGTTAGTACAGGAAAAGAGAAAGTCATGTGAGTGCAACATATCAAATTTTTTAATTTACAATAGAATTGTTCTGTTGCTTACTATATAAGTTCCAAAAACTGCTTTAAATATCTCGGGAAAGCAGAGCTGGAAAAGAGTTCAAAGAGAAAGAAAGCCGTAGACTTCTAAGCTGAAAGTACTTGAAGTCCGTACTTAAGCACATATTAACCGCAAAGTGTATGAACTTTGTCGTATTGTATTGCAGAAAAACGTACTTGGCTTCCGGGTGCTACCTAAAGCGACGTATTCTAAAACTAAGTATATTCAGAAATACTCGTATATCAACCACCATACTTCGTAACATTTGATGTACGTAATATAAAGTTACATTTGAGTTGTACTTTCCTATACTTGTTCAGTAATTAGCAGTTCTCAGTGTCTGAAATCAGCTGAACCTTACACTCAACGTATACATAATGCAGTATATTTAAGCGTATACATAAGGTTGTCTCATAAGTTAGTTTTGCTCGCAAGTTCCAGCAATAGCGCCTGAAACTCCTGAACCGTCTGTACACTCAAGTTATCATAGATGCCTAACCGACCCTGCATCTTAGAGATCAGAAGATACCATGGAGTCTACAATGGCCGAAAGCTCGACCTTTATAAATCTGACACGGCTGATCACCCGTGAAGCCTTGATCCACAACGAGACTTGCTAATGGATACGCTAGTGTGCTTGTGACTGACGTTGGATGAAACAGCGTGAACTTGTGTTTAGAAACTATGGAGAGCAAAAAGGAGCCTTTCTAACATATTATGCTGTTTTACTATCGAAAGAGCAAAACCAACTCACAATGAGGGCAGAAAATTTATGCTATCTACGGGAAATCGAGCATGTCAAAAGTGTTTTAGTCGATTTCAAGCTGGGAATTTCTCCCTAAAACTGAAAACTTGGCCACCACCCTGCGGTAGCTGTGCTGCGGGTGACGGGTGCACCTAGGGGCTCTTAGTGAGTAAAACGTAACGAGAAATGAACGCATTTTGGAGACAAACTTATGATTTATAATTTTGGTGCTATGTTTCAAAATATTGCACAACGATAAACGTTAAAGTTTGATTTATTAAAATACCTTCAGATTGCCAAGATTTTGATTTTCTTTTTCCATTCATTTTGGCACACAGATGACATGCTCTTGGTGTGAGGAGATCCGATTTAAAAATGTGTATATAAACGTATCAGACATAAATTTAATGGAATTATTTATAGCCAATGACATTGAAGATCTGTTTATGTTAATATTACTGGTACCGTTGTTTAGGGAGTACAGAATTCTATTTTAATGGTATATTTTGTATATATTTCAGAATCAGCGATGGGAGAAACTTCTGCAACCGCAGGTTATACGCACATCAAATCTATGCACAATGAAAATCAGTGCCATCATATAGAAAATAGACGCACGAAGAAGCGCAAGAGCCTGCAGATCGTTGCCAGGGGCGATTCCTATTCTTCTGAGGAACAAAAACCTATTCTGGACATATATACCAGAACTCCAGCCACACGCTATTCAGCTGGAGATTCCAATACTGCTGCATCCGATATCTTAGACAGCACCATACCTGTTCATAACTTATCCAGTGCTAGTACTTCAGTTGAATATGACTTCCATGAAACCCTTTCTGTACCTACGGTGGCTATCTCATTTGATTGCAAGGGATACACCAGTACGTCCTTTACACATGGGCAAGGATACAAACAATTCGACATCGTGGACTCAAGGAGTTACAGTTCCCTTAGGAGCTTATCGCCAGTTTTTGAACAGGATAACATCACTTCATACTCTGCAGATACATCCCAGAAAACTCTCAATCAAAGTGTATCTGGATGTAGTTTTGTTAACAACAAGGCTACACAAACAGAGCCATCTGAGTCCATTACGACATGCGAAACTGATAATAGTAGGCATGACAATGCTGAAAAGGACCAACTTAACGTTTTCTATTTATTCACATATAAATAAAATTAAGAGCACTGAACTGCATGTATGGCGTTGTAGTTTTGGCATTCTGACACTGCTTTGCTACCGATATTTTGCTACATTTTGCTACATAGGTTAAAGAGAGATGTGCAAGCCATTTGAAATTTTTCAAGATACATTTAAAAATGGGCAAAGACCTAAAAGAGGTATCTGTCCGCGTGCCAAACACAACTGGGTAACCTAGACTGCAAAAAACTTATTTTTGGTTGGTTTTGCAAGTTCTCTTACAAAGTATTGTGACCCTAACTGTTTTAGTCACCAAGTCCCAGATTTAGTGATTTAATAATATTGCTAATGTCCTTTGTTGTAACTTTGTTGGCATAAATAAATAATAAGAAAAAGGAATATTTCCAAAATGACTGACTTGAGCAAAAAATAAAATGTATTCAATGTCAATAATTTGCTTTGATGAGATCTACATTAAGAAAGGCATGTGAAAGTAACGCGACCGACTTTTGGTTTTTAAGTTATGCTGTTGTTAGACAGGCAGGCGCGTACACACAGACCTTTCTCAAAACTTGTGCTTCCGGTGAAATGTCCGTGTAGAACACAACACTTCCTCTTCCTACGTAAGTACATAGTGGTGAAGGTGAAAGGTCACCTATCAACTCGTACTAGCTTCTTGTTCATGTTAGATACATCCGATTTACACCTCTAAGGGACCTAGTAAGATTAGGTTAAAAAGGTTTGGTTTTAAGACCATTTTGGTCTAAAATCTCAGCATGCTCTCCCCTTAAGACCTGGCGGCTATGTGACTCCTTTGTATGCCCGGGAAATAAATATTCTAATGGGCGCATTCATGTGACCTTTACCAACTCTTGTACAAAATATTCTTAATATTCCAATTTATCTGAATCGAGATAATCTTTTGGAGACGTCTTTATTAAATATGCCCTTATAGGTACAAAAGGAATAGGAGAATACGGTACGTTTAGCCGATAGTCCGTTCCTTTAACACTTGGTTGCTGTGTGATGTACTTGTATTCTCTTTATATGGCCACGGTATAAAAAAGCGAATACTGTTTGAACTCCAGGAATACTGAATTCCTGTTTGTGAAAACGAGAAGTATTGCAAAATGTAAACAAGAAAGAAGGAATGTTTGAGAGGTAGAATTAGAACTGAAAAATCCAATGCCACAGATGGGAAAATTTCAGTTCATATTCTACCTCTCAAACATTGCCCACACACGGCTTGTGTATTTAAAAACACCAACAGTAAACCATTTACTAAGGATACACCTCGAAAACTTTCAAAAAAATCTCTCCAATTCAAACTATCCATTTAATGGACAATGTTTCGAAAATTTCTACTTGCTTAAAATGGCTGTAACGATTTTGACTACATTACCATATGTCTGAGACATTTTCATAAGAAATGGAATCGGTAACTTGAATGTTATAGGAAATGTCCCTGAATTCCATCTCGTTTTCAATAACGTTTACATAACAAGCAAACTGTAAGAGATAGACAAAACCAATATAATATAACCCAATATAATATGTAAATCTCGTTAAATCATGTAATACACCAGGCGGCCCACCTCATCTGGCGCTGGAGTAAGTGGGTAACCCTTCGTGCAGAAATCGAAGGGATAAATTCTGTCAATAGCGAGAGTAAACTTTGTTCTGTTTGTAAGAGCATTAAGTGGGAGAGAAATTCCCCAGGCTTCAACTAGGCATGTGTAGCGCGTGATAATAGACGAGAACAGTCTTAGAATACTTTCCACTTAACTTATAGGATTTTATTTCCCACGGAATACATTCATTCCTGTACATCCTATTATCGTCTAATATTACAGATTATAGATTGTAATTTGCCGTTACAAAATCCATTCAAACATAAAGATACGCAATGTTTCATTAGTAGTTTTTGGTTTCTTATTAATGTTGTTGTTGTATTTTATTATTATTATTATTATTATTATTATTATTATTATTATTATTATTATTATTATTATTATTATTATTGGTGTGCTTGTCATTACTATTGTTATTATTAGTAGTAGCAATGGTGCTGGTGGTGGTGGTGCTGGTGGTGGTGGTGGTGGTGGTGGTGGTAGTGGAGGTGGTGGTGCTGGTGGTAGTGTTGATGGTGGTGGTGTTGGAGGTGGTGGTGGTGATGGTGGTGGTGATGGTGGTGGTGTTGGTGGTGGTGGTGTTGGTGGTGGTGGTGTTGGGGGTGGTGGTGGTGATGGTGGTGGTGGTGTTGGTGATGGTGGTGGTGATGGTGGTGGAGGTGGTGGTGGTGGTGGTGGTGTTGGTGTTGGTGGTGGTGGTGGTGGTGGTGGTGGTGGCGGCGACGGCGGCGGTGGTGGCGGTGGTGGCGGTAGCGGGGGTGGCGTGTTTCTCCCAGCCAGATCTAGAGGACCACGGTATCTGGAATTCCTGCAAGGTGAGCTCAGGATTTTCTTGATGAGGTTCCTGTACCATGACGGTACAACAACGTGCACTAGTTCAAACAAGATGGTGCACCACCTTACTATTATAAACCTGTGAAAGTCCATTTCAATCAGTTGTACCTGGACACTGGATGGGCCTAGGTGGCCCAATGCCACATTAGATTATCTCTTTTGGAGACACTCGCGGATATTGCGTTTTAAACAAATCCCCTCAAAGAATCATTAAAGCATATGCATCTGTGATAACCGCAGTTCTCAGAATGTTCATATAGGTACAAAGAGGCGGTGAAACATTGCATCAGCCAACAAGGCATCACTTTGAACACCTATTCTATGAATGAAATCAACATAACAGTATCCTTAGATGATAATGAAAACGATGAAAATAACAGTATAATAATAAACCATAACTGTAACAAAAATATTAATATTACTATAATAACGCAATTGATAATGCTAAAGGTAATTAAAATAAAACTAGTAATTATCATACTAATAATAGTGATTCTGATGATAATAGTAATAACTACAGTAATAACAATAACTAAGATTAATAATACTAATACATTAATGTGAACACTAATGATGATGATAACAACAACAACAACAACAACAACAATAATAATAATAATAATAATAATAATAATAATAATAATAATAATAATAATAATAATAATAATAATAATAATAATAATAATAATAATAATAATAATAATAATAATAATAATAATAATAATAATAATAAACGAATGAGAATAAAGTAAAAGGAATAACACTATGGTAATAACGATAGCAACAATAACAATAACTACAATTTATAACAAAATACAACAATAATATTAATAAGAAACAAAAAATGCCAATGAAACATTACCTGTCTTCATGTTTGCATGGATTTTGTAACGGCAATTTACAATCTGTAATTCGTATTGTTAGGCAATAGGAGCATATACAGGAATGAGTTTATTCCCTGGAAAATAAAGTCCTGCAAGTGAAGCGGAAAACATTCTAAGACTGTTCTTGTCTATTATCACACGCTACACACGCTAGTTGAAGCCTGGGGAATTCCTCTCCCGCTCACTTCTCTTACACGCAGAACAAGCTTTCACGCCGCCGACTGGATTTACGCCGGTGATTTCTGCAGCTGTTTTAACGTACGAATGTTTAACTACTTACCCCAATGCCAAGTGCAGTGGGCCACCTGGTATATTAAGATATATTTGTGGTATTCACCACTTCTGAGCTGTGTCTTATTATTAGTTTGCATCTTCCATTACTAATGGCTTTCTCAAATGGAAAGTCGTTATTTTCCCCTCCCCCCACCTTCAAGGTCATGCAAAGGCAAATGGAATTTGAAAGCCATGACATAGAAAATCTAAAAGGATTGAACAATCCCTTTCGGTTACCATAATCCTCCTAAATCCATTGCTGCTACAGATAAAAGTCTCTGCATCATCTCTGTTCTGTGTATTGCTCCTATCAGAACACTTGTCCTGAAGAAGTAGAGTAGTGATCATTTCATTTCAACAAGAGTCCACTTGTTTCATTACTTTCTAGTGTAATCGCGTTCAGTATACTGCTTGTTATCGCCAACCATAACCTAAACAATCACCAAGAACTGCTCTTCACTCTGGATGAATTTTGCATAGCTACTAATCGTATTGCACCTATAAGAAAATACGTACGAGGATGATTCAAATATAAACGTTACTTGTGGCAGAATACTGGGCATCCAGAGCCGAGCAGGTTGGCCGAGTAGGGGGTTGTAGGTCAGTCTATTAGGGAGCAGAAACCAGCTTATTAGCTGCTTTGCAAGGTTTTGGCGTCAGTATAGCCATGAGTGAACAAAAGGTTCCCTCGTCTGTTGCCCAGCGCACTATTATAAAATTTCTAGCCAATGAAGAGAGATTTTAACTCGTTTGGTGCCACAGTTTGAGGACATTACAGTATTCCAGAATCAAGTGTTTACTTCGGCTGCCGAGGAATACTGGAACAAGAAGGTGAAGTGTCACAGATGACAGCATCTGTGCCGTTCAAGAGCTTACTGAAGGTGATCGCAGCTACACTGTTGAAGAAATTGCATCAGAATTGGGCGTCAGCACCAGGAGTGCTCATTCCGTTATCAGCGAACATCTTAGTTCCGAAATTGTTAATCAAGCAGCAAAAGCAGGTCAGGTTGAAGATCTGTGAGAGATATCTGAGCCGATTCCGGCAAGGAGGGGAGAACTTTTTGAAGCACATTGTTGCATGTGAACAAACATGGGTCCATCGTTACATTCCGGAATCCAAAATGGCGAAGAAAGGATGAAGCCTGCCCAGTGAACACCAAAACCCCCCTCTCAGCCCCCTTTCGCAACTCTATTTTTCGATCACTGAGGATTTTCTTCACGATTGACGTAAACTGAATGTGGTTTACTATTACCAATTGTTATGGTCAGCAAAAGTCACCTACCGAATCATCAGAGATATCATCCTCTAAGACAACGCTAAGCCTCACACCGCGAATTTGACAAGTCTCATTGGAGGACATGCACTGGAAAATCCTTGATCAGGCTCTTCAAATACGTAATGCAAATGTAATAGGGTACAATTAAATTGCTCTGCAATTTCTATGGTGTAGCTTCTAGATTCAGCTTTTCAACATTAAATAACTTCAAATAAATATACAAAAGTGCTAAAATATGCACATATAGGTTTTCTGTTCTCTCACCAAGTGAGGGAACAACATAACCTTTTCTTACATATTCTATGAGCTTGGTTGTATATTAAAAATCTGATGTGTTGCACTCACATGACTTTCTCTACTCTTGTACTAACCATTCTTACAAACTCTTATTCCTATATCTCCTTCGTGTTAGTTGAGATAAACATTTGTACAAATTATTTTATTACTTATTTCCTTGTAGGTGCAAGGGGAATATTAGAATACAGTAGGATTTGTGCGATAGCGAAATCTTTTAAAGCTTTGAGATTCCGTTCTCTTTGCACACTTAACATATGAAAAAATGAACAACGATGTTCCATTTCACGAAAGTTTTAAGTTTTCCGAAACTCACACACATAACAAGGTATATCTCCGAAATGGTTAACCCTGCAAGAAAATTTATTCAGACATAAATTGTGTATTTTACAAATATCTACATTTTTGTATAGTATGATTTGGTCTATCTCTAACGCTTTACCAGTTATGCAAAAAGTCGTCCAGAGCAAATACGACTAAAGGGGCTATAGCCAGAAAATTCATGATATACATTTCATTTGTCATAAAAATATCTCAAACATATGACATTTTAATCAAAATCGTTAGAGCCATTTTCAAGAAAATCAAAATTTTCGAAAAATTTTCCATGTAAAGGGTAGTTTAGGGTGGGGCTATTTTCTTCAAAATCTTCGTGTCACATCCTTGAACGACATTAAACTTAAATACCAACTTTGGTTTTTAACCGACTTTTCATTTTTGAGCTATGCTGTCCACAGTCTGACAGACTGACAGACTGACAGACTGACAGACACACAGACACACACACGGACCTTTTTCTAAAAATGCTTTTTTTTTGGATTCAGGGGGCCTCAAAACATGTATTTCCGGTGAAATCTCGACTTCGAATTTTTGGGTGGAATACAATACTTCCCCTACTTACCAGTAGAGAAAGTAAAAAGTAGAATCATCTTTCCAAGTCAGTTGTGAAATTAGTTATCATTTCTCAACTTCTAAAACTGTTTTATAACTTAGTTTCTAATGAGTTTAATATTGAAGCAATCGAAATAATTCTAGTTCCTGGTACTACCAATTACCTGTTCTATATTCATACAAAACTTCAAGCCGATTGGTTAACCCAAACTGAGAAAACAGAACATTTAATACAGAAATAAAGACAAATACGACAAAACTAGCCACATTTGAACCGAGCAGCGACAATAGATTTTAGAGCAATAATCACTCTTGTTCATTACCTCCTAACATTATTGCTTCCTAAATATTATTTTTAAACAACAAATCTTATATATTTAAACGAGCAATTCTTGTATATAAATATATTACGTGCAACTTGGAAACGGCTCTAACGATTTCAATCAAATTTTGTATTCAGACAGTGTTTTGCTTATTAGGTTTATGTATATAGCTGTCATTCCTGAAAAAACGCAATTTTACGTGTAACAGTCACAATTACTCTAAACCTTATTTTGGCCATAATGTCTCTGTTAATGGGCCAATTTAAACACACAAGCCAGGATATTAAAGGCCTCGTGAAGAGCTTTCAGAAAACCTAAAGAAAGTCGACTTAGCTATCCTATGCTATGCGTAACAGGCACAATCTTATATATTTAGATAAGCAATTCTTGTATAATTATATATTCCGCGCAACTTGGAAACAGCTCTAACGATTTTGATCAAATTTTCTATTCACACAGGGTTTTGCTTAATAATTTTATCTATATAGGTGTCATTCCTGAAAAAACGCGATTTTACACGTAACAGTCACAATTACTCTAAACTTTATTTTGGTCATAATTTCTCTGTTAATGGGCCAATTTCAACAAACAAGCCAGGATATTCAAGGTCTCGTCAAGAAATTTCAAAACATCTAAGCTTAGCTATCTTAGTCTATGTGTAACAGTTACAATTGGTCAAAACCTTATTTTAGCCATAATTCCTCTGTTAATGGGTCAATTTCACAAACAATTCAGGATATTAAAGGTCTATCACAGAAACGGCTCCAACAAGTGGGATGAAAATTTATATTTAGTTAACATTGTTCTTTTCAAGTTTATCTAAATAAGTATCTTCTCCCAGAAAAAGGAAAAGAAAAGAAAAGCCGAGCAAAGTTCGGTAGCCCAGGTACTTGTATATGAAATGAACTCGCAAGTGTTGTTCACCTTTGGGCTTAAGAACAAAAATGTAAGTTTGCACATCTTACTCTTCTTGATTATCATTAATAGCAGATGTGGCACGAGGATTAAAAGTATGGTTTAGTAGTAGTGTTTGTTCAGTGTTATTGAAATGAAGGTCATAGGCCGAGTTTGCAATCCTAAGAGCAAACTAAATCCACTTTTAACATGTGTGGCATATACTATATTTTATAATGCTCCAGGAATTCTGAAATATCAATAACATTACACTAATTCTTGAAACTGAGTAAAACCACGTTTCGAAAGTGCTCAAATAACGTACATAGCGAGCTTCTGAAAACAAGAGAAGTAGCGTCTCCAGCGAAATATCGTATGCGTTCATATATTGATGATTCATGTTTGTTTAACTCCAGGCAATTAAGCGATTAAATGCTATTTTATATCGCTTTCTAGATTTTTTGTGTGGTAGTTAAGAGATTATTCTTTCTGCGGCTTGTGCAATTTCACTTGGTTTTCCATTTCATTTTCTTCTAAATTCATATTCGCCACCATTAATCTTTATGTAAGTTATACCAGATAAAAGAATAACGTTTTAGATCGAAGAACTCAGGATACTGCTAATGTAGTGTATAAGTTAACTCTGCAACGAATTGGAATAAATTGAAGTATAAGGATTTCTATGTTGATCGGGTAATGTGGGCGACATGAGAAATTAGTCATGTAAAAGCTGTAATGAAAATTAAAACCTGAGCAAACGAAGTCGAATTCTTAAACGTGTACAAATATAAATGACAATTGCCATGTGATTGGATGAGGTAGGTTCCAAAAGTTGCCGGCCTGACCCTGAAAACGAGTGTGAAAGTCAAAATGAGCGCCCTCCGAAGCATCAGCTCACCCAGTATGCATCCGGGGATGGATTGGTGGGAGGTGATGTATCGACTAGAAATCTCAAAACACTTTAACCGCAGCAATACAATTCAATTCTTGTGGGTCCCGGGACATGCAAATATTTCGGGCAACGAAACCGCAGACCGCCTGGCTAGAGAGGCGGCTCATCTCCCCGCACCGATGGAACCGATAACCCTCCCTTGGAGAGATGCTGCACGGCTTATATATAACCACGTGGTTTCACACCTCTCTAACTATCCCGACGCACCTCCCCTAACGGAGTGCTACCCATGGTTTAAGAAATCCACTCTCAGTAGAGCTGCAATCTCATTGATCTCAAAACTCCGATTAGGAGTCGCCGTTACACCGGCTTACCTATTTAAAATCCGCCAAAGAGCCTCTCCAAATTGTGATTGTGGTGCCTACGGTGATATCAACCACATCTTTCTTAATT
>CM060964.1:238379017-238396517 GCA_030765045.1 Tenodera sinensis
ACACAATGTAAGTCTTATAATTATAGGGAAGTTTCTCCTTTACCCTGCTTTTTTCCTCTTCTTTTCTTTGCTTTTTGTGCCTGCAAATGTGTTTTTATATGCTACTCTGTGTATTTATTGACATGTTGAATGTTTCCCGGCCTCCATGACTACTTGTGAACTCACTGAACGCAATCCAATCTTATCTTTATCTCCTTCATGTTAGTTGAGATAAACATTTGTACGAATTATCTTAGTGCTTGTTTCATTGTAAGTGCAAGGGGAATATTACGATACAGTAGGCTTTGTGCGATAGTCAAGTCTTTTAAAGCCTTGAAATCCCGCTCTCTATGCACGCTTAACATATAAAAATTGAACAACGATGTTCCATTTCACGAAAGTTTTGTTTTCCGAAACTGATACAAATAACAAGGAATATCTACGAAATAGTTCACTCTACAAAAAAATATATTCAAACATAAATTGTAAGTTTTAGCGAGATCTACTTTTTTTGTACAGTAAGATTTTGTCTATCTCTTAGGGCTTAGGAGTTATTCAAAAGTCAACCAGAGTAAACAGGACTACATAGGCTATAGCCAGAAAATTCAGAATATATATTTCATTTGTCATACAAATATCTTAAACATTAAATCAAAATCGTTAGAGCCATTTTCAAGAAAATCAAATCTTCGAAAAATTTTCTATGTAAAGGGTAGTTTAGGGTGGGGCTATTTTCTTCAAAACCTTCGCGTGGTATCCTTGAAAGACATTAAACTTAAATACCAACTTTGGTTTTTAATCCACTTTTCGTTTTTGAGTTATACTGTCCAGAGTCTGATAGACACACAGACCCACAGACAGACACGCACACACAGGCGTGCGCGCGTACACACACACGCGCGCGCGCGCGCGGACTTTTTTCAAAAAATCTGATGTGTTGCACTCACATGACTTTCTCTACTCTTGTACTAACCATTCTCACAAGCTCTTATTCCTAGATCTTTTTCGTGTTAGTTGAGACAAACATTTGTGCAAATTATAACTATCTTATTGCTTATTTCCTGGTAAGTGCAAGGGGAATATTAGCATTCAGTAGGCTTTGAGCGATAGTAAAATCTTTTAAAGCTTTCAAATTCCGTTCTCTTTGCACACTTAACATATAAAAGATTAACAATGATCTTGCATTTCATGAAAATTTTAAGTTTTCCAAAGCTGACCCAAATAGTAAGGAATATCTCCGAAATTGTCCACCCTACAAAAAATTGCGACATAAACTGTGTGTTTTAGCGAGGTGTACATTTTTTGTATACTAGGATTTTGTCTATCTCTTACAGTTTACGAGTTATTCAAAAGAGATCCAGAGTAAACAGGACTACATAGCTTAGAGCCAGAAAATTCCAAATATATATTTCATTTGTCATACAAATATCTTAAACATATGACATTTTAATCAAAATCGCTAGAGCCGTTTTCAAGAAAATAAAAATTATCGAAAAATGTTCCATGTAAAGGGTAGTTTAGGGTGGGGCTATTTTCTTCAAAGTCTTCGTGTCGTATCCTTGAAAGACGTTAAGCTTAGATACCAACTTTGCTTTTTAACCGACTTTTCGTTTTTGAGTTATGCTGTCCACAGCCTGACAGGCACACAGACCGTTTTCTAAAAATGGTTTTTTTGGGGGGGGGGGTGCTTCAGGGGGTCTCAAAACATATTTCCAGTGAAGTTTCGACATCGAATGTTTGGGTGGAAAACAATACTTCCTCTACTTAGCAGTAGAGAAAGTAAAAATTAAAAGACAGAATTTATAAATTACAGAAGGTGGGCATAAAGTACCCCTCCCTTGGTAATGCTAGGGTTAAACGTGTAGTATTTTAATGAACATTATTAGAGATCCTTTGAAAAAATTCAAAATATTTGGGGAAAATAAACGTAAAGACACTTTTTTGTAAGTAAAATTCATCTAGAGCTGTTAATCTTTCTGTTTAAAAAATACTCGCTTTTCATGTGAGATTCTGCTTTTAAGCTATGCTTCATTCGCACAAAGGGTAAACACCTATCCCGAAAATTTTGCAGTTACAGCTTAATCTGCCTGAGTTCCGGGAACTTAGTGGGAGCATTTGGAGAGTAAACGTTTGAATCGAAAATATAGGTACTGGAGAATTAATATAACGGCATCCGTTCCATATCATAAGCGAAAACCAATAACTCCTAGGCAGAAGCTAAAACAACAAAAGGATTTGATGATTTTTAAATGGCTGCAGGAGCTGATGGTAAAAGAAAGAAACAACACAATCCACCATAAGAGTGATTGTCTCCAAGCGAGTCTGTAGGGGGCGTGGGAGCACAATGAATGGCACGTGTATTATATTTAGGTCAAAACTGGAAACCTCACAAGTGTGTTTGGACTCGCATTCACAACACTCTCGGAATACAAAATATACTCCGAGATGTGAATAATTAAGCTATTTCTGGTAAAACAGGCAATGGGATGGAAACAATGGAAGTTGTACCTGTTTAGTGTAGTTATTACACAACATAACGTTTTATATTCATTTTACTATCTAAAACGCAGAAACTTTGTACTCGGATATAGCCGGAGGAAACGGTTCAGCGGTAATGTGTGAGATCAGTATTTGGGAGGTTCCTGGTTCGATTCCCGTTGACTGTCCACTCTGATTTCGGGTTTTTCGTGGTTTACCCTGGTCGTTAGGCGAATGCAAGGTGGTTTCTAATTTACCATGATTTTTCTTCACTCCGTTTCCTTCTAATTTTTCAGTTGTTCTTCTATGGCTGCTCCGGACAGATGGCGCAGATGTAAAAAATGTAAAAAATACTCTTCCTGGATACCATTTTATATTGGGCGTCAAAGACCGCTTAATTTTTCTTTTTTATCAAGCTTGAGGTTTTTTTACGTGCCCTAAATCTACAACATGGTGCCACCGGCTTTACTGCCCTTCTCAAGAAAGCTATGCCAAGGATTTTTACCTCCGAAAAATCATCGCCCTCAGCAGGGTTCGAACCAGAGGCTAGCATGTTACCCCTAGACCACGGAAAACAATTCAAGGACACCAGAGGGCTATTTCGTCGACGCGCTATTTAAGAAGCTCCAGCAGTAAGACTTGTGTTCGAGCTGGAACTCTTAGGGACTCATGGACCTCTCTTGGCCTCTCTGCCTCCTGTGGTTCCTTCACTTCATCCCTTCCTCCTACAGCCGCAATAGGCCTATGTAGTCGAGGTTTCGCCCTTCGATGTATAACGTATACCTAGGTATGCGCGAATGGAACAATTTCAAAACTGCTCAGAATATTTGTATAATCGTTAACCTTTTCTGCCACGCACACATTAGTAGAAGAAGATTTTGCACACTGCACACACTGCACAACGGCGAATGTTACACCGGATTATGGCGACGGGTATGAACAGCTGTGACGGAGACATCACCATGCCATACAGCTGTTGGCAGGCTGAGAACAGCCCGGGGTGTGTCAATCGTGTACCTGCCCTTTTAGGGTTTAACCACTTTATGACGGGATATGGGGTTTCGCAAGGTGACGGATGATGATACGGTTGAGGGTAGAAGGGAGGTAGCAACTTAATACAAACGCAGGATATGGGTATCTGAGGCCATGCCCCGGATTTCCCAGGCGTACAGGTGGGCTAGGATTATGAGAGCTCGAAAAAGGCGTAGCTTCAAGGGAATGGGAATCCCAGACCACAACATGGGATACAGCGACGCGATTGCCCCGCTGGCCCGATGTAACAGGTTGTTGATGTGTTCCCGAAAAGTAAGACCCTTATCAAGCTTCACTCCTAGGCAGGAGATGGTATTCGTCAATTCTGTCCTTCTTCGAAGATATGTGAATGTGGGGAAATTTGCTGGAAAACGGCGTTTGGTGAAGAGAATGGCGTGGCTTTTCTCCGGGTTAATGGACAATCGCCAACACCATTCTTGGAGGAGGCGGAAGTGTCTCTGAATGGGGAGGAAGGTTATGCAAGGATGTTTGTTTGTAGAGTATAGCAGCACGTCGTCAGCATACTGGGCTATGTGGACGTGGTGCTCCGTTGGGATGTCGGCCACGTAAACGCTGAATAACGTGCGGGACAGTGCAGAACCTTCGGGGACTCCACCTCGAAATGGCCTACGTTGTTTCTCCCAACTGAGACCTCAAAGGATCTGTGTTTGAGGAATGAGTGTATCAGGTGTATGAAGCGTGTAGGTAGCTCCAGTTGAATAAGTTTATGAAGCAGACCCGCATGCTAGGTCGTAGAGAATACCGTCTCAACGTTCAGAGAAACTGCTGCAGTGTAGACCTTGTCCTGGTATACCAGGGCGGCAGCCTCTACCACGCACAGCAGCTGCTGAGGCGTTGAGTAGCCAGGCCGGAACCCAAACTGATGGAGAGGGATGGCTTGAATGTTCCCAAGTATGGGGGACAAGCGGGCAAGTATAAGTCTCTCGAGTACTTTCGAGAAAACAGAGAGGCGACTTACGGAGCGTTAGTTTACAGGATGTACCGGGTCTTTCCCTGGTTTCAATATGCATATCACCCGTGCCTCTCCCCACTTGCGTGGAAAGTGACTGAGGGCAAGACACATATTGAAGGCCTTTGTGGAAGGTGACAGGGATAATCCCATCAGGCTCCGCGGCCTTTTTGGGGTTGAGGCGCCGGAGTGCGCCCTGGAGTTCGCTTGGCTTTATAATGGGCAGACGATCCGCCTCTTCAGGTGGTCGTCCAAAGTATCGGCGTACCTCCCGACGGACACGGTCGGAGAAGTCTAGGTCCTGCGAGTCATCTTTCGGCCTCGTAGTCCTCTCCAGGTATTCGACAAACACATTTTCTTTGGCTTGGGGCTCGTAGGCCAGATTTTGGGTGCCTAGGATGGGGGAGGTATGTGATCCAACTCGGTTCCTGAGTCTCTTGGCGATTTTCCACACGTCGCCATCCTCTAGGTTCAAGAGAGTCATCATGTCCTCCCACGGGCGCACTCTGTGCTAACGCAGTTGGAGACGAACCTCGTGGTGTAGTCGCCTTAGAAGCGCTATGTGATGCGGCGTGCGGTGCCTCTGATAGAGCCTGCGAGCCACCCAAGAGCTGTGGATGAGCAAAATATGCTCTACGAGTAGGACATCTGGGTGAAGGGCAGCTGGGGAGTGGTTAGTGAGGTTGTGCACAGTTCGCTTCACGATGGAGGTGAAGGAAGAGACCGCATCCTCTAGGGTTGGTATGTCTGTGATGTTGGGGTTGGCAGGGATGGAGCCAACTCTTCACGCAGTCACAGTTGACGTTCCGGTGTTGAATCGGGACGTCATGACTGGCAACCCAGGTGTTAATGGTGGCCAACATGGGGTTATGGTCTGACTGAAGTTCGTTGACCGATGTGAGTGATAGATGGTATGGGAAATGTTTATTGATTGTGAAGTCTATGACGGATGGCTGTCCTAGACCTCGCAGGTAGTGAGTTGTTTGCCATGGACCCTCTACTCTGAGTTAAGGGTCCGCGTCTACCATGCGGATGATTTCTTTGACTCTTCTGTCCGCACTGGGGCCACAATGCCAACACTGATGTTTGGCATTTAGGTCTCTGGCTAGAATGGCATGGGGGTGTATTGCGAGGATCGAGAGGTAATCGTTACCTACGAACTGTCTCTGGGGTGGGTGGTATGCAGACACCATCAGGACTTCAATACCTCCGAGGTGGACACAAGTGGCAGCGGTCTCTAGGGTTTGAAGTGGAGGGAGCTGGACGGGTTTGTGGACCACACATCTCACATACATCACTGTGCTACCGCCTGGGCGACCCACGCGGTCTGATCTGAGACAGTGATAGCCCTGAAGACGGGATGTGACATTTTGAAGGAGATGCGTTTCCGAAACCAGGATGAGGTCTAGGGCATGCGCTCCAGCAAAATGGTAGAGCTCATTCTCTTGACCGGCCAGACCACACGCGTTCCAGAACGCGAACCTGAACGAGGTACGAGACCTAGTTTGATCCGCCATTCTGGGCCGTATGGATGCCAGTGGTTAGTAGTGCAAGCCCCTCCATGGCAATGTCCATTTTGCTGGCTTGCTCGTTGGCAGACAGGAAATCTTACCAGTACTTCGCAGATTTTCTGACCATGGTTATGCAGCAGCTGCTGCAGCCACGTCAATACATCCGGGATCTGCGGTGTGGGAGGGGTACGGGTTTGTTGGAGAGGTGGAGGTACGGGAGGGTTAGGTGACGCCGGTCTCTCTTCGACCGCGACCTCCCTCGGCTGACGGGCGCACGTGGGAGCCCCACGCTCGCTCTGAGCTTCGGAGACGGTAGCAGGCCTCCAAGAATGGCGGCGTTTACCCGAGCTAGGTGGTAGGGGAGCTTTGGGGGGGGGGGTTCTGGAACTTCTGTCTGTGTTCTGGGATGTGCGTGTTGTGTGTTTGCCACGACCTTGCAGTTTTACCCACAGCTGTGCTGGTTACTGTTGCGTACGCTAAACCCAGAGCTGGTCCTGCCGAAGCAGAGCTTGCCTGGGGATGACTGTCCACCACGGCAGGATGGAGCACCTGTGGTGATTTCCTGGAGGCTATGATTGCCTTTCTTGTCGGACAGCCTCCGTAGCATGCTACGTGTGCACCGTCACAGTTTGCGCACTTAGGCTCATCCTTCCGTGACTTCGGGCAGACCTCTTTAAGGTTTTCGACACCGCACCCACTGCAGCGTAGTTGGCGGTGACGGAAGTGACTGGAGTGGTTAAACCGCAGACAACTGAGGGGGACCGCCAGAACCTTTGGATGGTTCGATGTGTACCCGGAGGTAACAGAGGGCTGTCACGCCATCTATCTTTGCCTCCGGGTCGTTGGCTCACTACTCCACTACTAAGAATAGGGGGAGGGGTGTCCTGGGTCCTTGCCCATCTGGAGCGGCCCTGGTCAGCTGTTTGACCAGTCTAGGGGTGATGCCCTGGCGGGTGAGGGGAGACAGCACTGCTTGTCTTCGGGACGCTGACGGTTGTGGGTGAGTCCACTCCATCCTAGCCACCTACAGCTGCTGGTAACCCCAGGTTTCCTGCGAACACTGCCCAGCACCTGAACCTCACAGCATGAAATGCCAGAGAATCTGGACTCAAAATAACTGAACTCAAACAGTTCCTTATTTCTAACAGTGTAACCCCCATGGACAAAAATAATGAGTCATGTCTGGAACGACAGATTACTTTAACGGCAGAGAACAACTCCACAAATGCCAAACAACTTGGAGTTTTCAACATGTCTGTCTTTCTGTCTGTCATATATGTGTATATGTATTTATGTATGTAGCGTGTGTAGGAGCATATGTGTGCATGCGTTCCAGACATGACTCTTTTTTCACGGGTGTACATGTAACATTAGTCACGGAAACTTTGCTGAAAGGAATCACAAATTCAGCACACCGGGTTACATCACTCACAGTACAGAAAGGGATAGGCACGGTGGCTACAACCCGTAACTGCAAAACATAATACCACACATGACCTTCCACCACAGGCATAGCTAGAACCACTAGAAGCAGTAAAGGGAGCACGAAATAAGAAGGCACATGAGTAGCTCCAATCCCTATTCAGCTATGGAGCGCTGTTGCTGGCTCATATCGCTATGCGAAAGAAAGAGAGGGGAGATATGCACGTGAGCGTTACCGGTAGACAGCAGCGAGGACGGTGAAGATTGCAAGGTGCACATTTAAAACCTGTCATAACAATTATTTCAATCTTTTTAAAATGAGACAATAGGCTCTAATCGTGTAATTTGCTTCAAATATAAATTCCTTATCTAAGCGGATAATTTTCATTTGCGATCTAATGCTTCAACGGAGTTCATATCTTTCAATAATTAGGTGATAAAACATTACAATGTTGAGTTTTTAAATTTTTTATTATATCCGATTCTCTAGGAACGTTTTCGTAATATTTTTGTTATCGGAGTGAAAATGAGAGAGTTACGTGACGATTTAAATAAATCTAAACGATGTCGTAGTTGTGCAATTTGTGGCATTTTCTGATAAGTATTTCTCATATTTTTCTCGATTTTTCTGTCTATACAGAGTTACTGCACATATTTTAATCAGTTTCTATATTAGGTATTCTAATTAAGCAACAAATGCATAAGCACAATTTCAAGCCACATTTTACGAGTAATATTCCAATGTGGCCTTCTCGGTTATACATTTTAGACATTTCAACGCTTAAAATGTTACTTACGATGCAATTTGTAAGTTAACAGAGCGAAGCTCCGGAAATTGTTTCCCCAATATCTGCCAACCAGAACTTGCAATGCGGTTATTAATATAAGGCAAGTATGTTAGGCTAACATCTCATCAAAGTTTATATTATGTTACATATAGCAAAAGCGGAAACTCGCCATTGAACAAAATATTTTTTTTAAACCAGCTGTGTGAAGACTATTTTTAGCAAAATTATTTTATAGCTCAGTAAGAAACATCAATATGCAGTGTTGATTAAAAATTGTGAACATTGTATCGCAAAGAGAATTTGTCATAAAATAGCTTACATTTTTAGTTTAAAACACGTAATCCAAGAATGACTTAATTTACCGTATTTTATCGCATAAGCCCCCCCCCCTCCTCGCATATTTCCCTCCCCTATGATTTCTCATCACTAAAAAATATTTACCTATTGAACATCGCATAATTCCCTCTCCTGGTTCGTTCTTTATTGGAGTGGCCTTCAAATGACTTGATAATGGACAACAATCGACGCAGCGCTTGCCACAAAAATACTCATATAGCCATTCTCATAACGAACAGCGCTTCTTCTTCTTCTTCTTCTTCTTCTTCTTCTTCTTTTTCTTATGCATCGATCCTGCACTCGGAGGGGTGCGCGCATTAATAAGAGTCAGGTAACCATTCCCGACAAACTGACTGACGGACCACGAGACAACGGGCTTGCAAGGCCACAGCCAAAGGTAAGGACCTCTGGTCCAATACCTCAAGCCGTAATGGCTTGCATAGGCGCCTCCTCCTCCTCCTTTTTTTTTTTTTTTTTTTTAAAGGCTGGCCCCACACCCGCCAGCCCTGGTGACGATCATCCTCAGAGGCTACATCGTCTCCCCATGCACATGCGGTTAGTAAACTAAACATGCAAGGCAGAGAAAGACAGGGTGCTTGTTAGTGTAGCGATACATGCAGTTAGGTCGGGTTCCGCGATAGCACCCCGGTTAGTAATGGTTAGTACCTAGCTGGCATGCGGTGCATGCGAGCGCGTGATATTGTATCCTGGGAGTCAACACATACCGAGGTCTGTGCAGCACCCAGGGAGGGAAAGCTTGTTAGTAAGGAGTAGCTGGTGTTATGTGCTATAGGGTGTTACAGCAGTGCTAATTTAAGGGGGTTAGTAATGTACGTGCTTACAAGCTATGAAATGGTTATCTACATCTAAAGGAATGCAGTGGTGGGGGCAGGTTTAGGGAGTGTTACGTACCTGTTGTGGGCTTGGGAGTATCCTGTATACCTGATCTTGAGAGAAAGTGGATGTGGTCCGGGCGTTTACGGTCCTCCTCTGTAGGCAGAAGGTTTTAAGTAGTTAGTTGTGATTCAGAATATTGAATAGGTGGGCTCTGGCATCTATGGTATCTGTGTTGTTTAGAGAACGTTCAAAAAGATGGAGTGGCGTTTTGTGTTTGGTTAGTTCAAGATGATATGTGCCGAGGTTGGCAATGAGTGGGTTATGGTGGCGGGAATTTTTGGCATAGAGGTCGGCGGCAAGCTTTTTAATGAATTCTTCAATTGTGTGCATATGCAGTTCTTCGTGCAGTTTGTAGGCCGGCGCCCGTCTGGGTACGCCAGTGATTATCCTTAGGATCCGGTTCTGAAAGGAGTTTAGGCGCTTAATGTGAGTGGAGGCGGCGTATCCCCAGACCGTGGCTGCGTATGTCAGTATCGGTCGGATTAGTGTTTTATATAGGGTAAGTCCTAGTTTCGGGGAGATATGTGATCCTGTGCGAAGGAGGGGGTAGAGTCTCCTTACTTGTACTTGCGCCTTGCGCCGGCAATTTTGGATGTGTGTGTGCCAAGTGAGGCCTTGGTCCATCGTGAGCCCGAGATAGGTGGTCTGGTTAGTCCAGTTAATGTTTTCGCCAAACAGAGTTAAAGGAGGGAGTCTACGTGCAGTGCTTCTATGTGTTTGGCGCTTAGTGAATATTACTGCATGGCATTTGGCTTGGTTGACTCTGATTCGCCATTTGGCGAGCCAGTCTTCCAAGTTGGTGAGTGACGTTTGTAGCCTGTCGCGTACAAATCTAGGGTTGCCTGACTGAGCTGCGATAGCCGTGTCGTCTGCATACAAGTAAAGTGATGTGTTTGTGGTTTTTGGTATGTCGTTGATATAAATGTTGAAGAGTGTGGGCCCCAATAAACTGCCTTGGGGACCCCTGCTTGCATAATACGTGGAGAGGAGAGTGCATTGTTTACTGCGGAGCTGAACTGGCGGTCACGTAAGTAGTTTGCGATGAGCTTTACCATGGTGTCTTGCACATTTAGAGACATTAGTTTGCGTAGGAGTCCTGGGTGCCATACCCGGTCGAAGGCACGTTCAATGTCCAGGAACAGGACCCCCGTGGTTTTGTTTATGTTAAATCCGCGGGTTATGTGCTCGGTGATACGGAGTAGTTGGAGTGTGGTCGAGTGCTTGGCTCGAAAACCGAACTGTTCTTGAATGATGATGCCGTGTTTGATTAGATGTGCGTTTAGTCTTTTAAGTATTATTTTCTCTAGCACCTTACTGAGTGAGTTCAGTAGGCTGATGGGTCTGTAGGTGGCTGGGTTGGCGTGGTCTTTGCCTTGTTTGGGGAAGTGGAGGACTTTGGCCTTCTTCCAGCGCTGTGGAAAGGTGCCGCTTCTAAGGGTATAGTTGAATATTTCTGTCAGTCGGTTAATGGCGTCGGGAGGTAAGTTTTTAAGTGCTATGTTGGGTATGGTGTCAGGTCCGGGCGATTTCTTTTTTGGGAGATGCTTAATGATCCACGTAACCTCAGATGGTGAGGTTTTTCTGACTTGGTTGTGAGTTGTGGATGAGTATATGTTATTAGTTAGAGCCGCGCCGACTGACTTAAATACCAGACCTAGACCACTCGACCAAAAACCTGGGACTAGCTCCCAACCATCCCCACCTGAAGTGGCAGAACCTGCAGCGAAGAGGCTTAAGGGGTCCAAACGTAGTTCAACATGAAATGTATTGTATTGTAATGCAGTAAGATGAAATATCTGCTGAAATTTCGTTACGCTCATTCTAAAGTACACTTTCAATTTTTTTTTATTTTGTTGTTTAACAACAGTCAATTGCCAGGATCACATCAGCGTCGCCGATGTGCAGGAATTTTGTCCCGCAGGAGTTCTTTTACATGCCAGTAAATCTACTGACATGGAGCTGTCGTTTTTAAGCATACTTAAAAAACATCGGTCTGGGCCAGATTTGAACCCGAGACCTTGGGATCAGCACACTTTGAACTTATCTTCACGCAACAGACAAACAGGGTAAAAAAATCATGCTTTATATTCCTGGATAACCTTATATCATGCACCAAGAATCTCCTGTTTTGCCTAAGCTCCTCTTTTTCTGCTTGTTCGCAAATTAGCGCTACTACAGCCAAGCGATCCATTGTGCTGCCTGACAATGACTGACCTTGGCACATCAAGTCTTCGGCGTGTCTTGCTTCCGATAGATGTGAGCGAGCTGGTTCTGTTCGGCGCACCGCGCTTCGCTTCTGCGCGTGCAAGTGTGAGCCTGCCTTTATAGTGTTAGCGGCATCATATGCCCCAACAAGAACCTTAAACTGTGCCGACTTAACAGACTGAACGCAAGAACACAACCTAATTGCTTTTCACCTCAATGCAAAACACCAAATTTGGGGCTGCAATGAGACAAACTGCGAAGGAACAGAACTACTATACCTAGAAAACAACACCGGTTACACAATACGCACACTCGCATACAATACACCCCCTTTTGCAGGAGATAGAGATACTTGACTTGGCACTGTCTGGCAGCAACACTTGCAGACTTTATCTACAAGCCAAGAATGAGCTGTCATCGGACCACCTACTTCTTCTAACAACTCTCCAGGCAATGCAGCTGTAGTCCCACCAGCATCCTAACCGCAACAAAGCTAGCTGGGGCAAGTTCGATGGTGGGGAGCAATAAATATCAGTGTTTTCTTTGTTTTGTGAGGGAGTGAATTTAAGGCCCAATAACTCGAATCAACGAGAACATTGTAATACTTAACTTCGTGTAAGAAAATCAGAAGGCTTTCAGCACTGTAAGTTAGCTACTTTTGTTGAGAAATTCTACGAAATCACTTGTAAGGTAAACCTCCGCCGTTCGGGCGCCAGCCGTTGTAAAAAAGCATGCTAATTAATAAGGCCCAGATTTTTCAAAAAGTGTATGCGCATCTGCATACTTTAAGGATTGGTGCATATTCAAGGATTTATTTACATTATGTTTGATCGAATACCTTACATTTCTGAACAAACTGAAAAATAAATGAATATATTGCTTGGACGTATCTTGGCACCACAATAGCCTTCCTATTTCAAGTCTGTCGGTTTGGGTGGCTCAGTTGGTTAAACGCTGGCTTACGGATCCCAAGGTCGCGGGTTCAAACCCGGCCCAGGCCGATGGTTTTTAAGTGTGCTTAAAAACGACAGCTCCATGTCAGTAGATTTGCTGGCATGTAAAGGAACTCCTGCGGGACAAAATTCCGGCACACCGGCGACGTTAAACAAGAAAATAATATTAATTTTTATTTCAAGTCTTCAAAGTCGTACTACATGTGTTCCTGGCAAGGGCTGGGCAACCGCTGAAACTGCAGCCCAGCCTACTCATGGTCTTGCACCGGAAGTTGTGACAGTTGTACGGAGTGACACTTGCACGGAGATGAAATTTGTTGACCTGTTACGAGTATATGAAGCATCAAATATTTCCGGAAATGCCCAAGCATGAAACATTTAGAAATTTACAGTTGTACGGAGAGGAATCTGATGCTGGCCAGTATAATCCGTTCTAATGCATTTATTAGAATTTTGACTCGAGAGCTATAAGGGTTGGAATGCGTGGCTGGCAGATAATGATTTAGGGGTGGCAATTGCTAAGAAGAGTTCATTGCTACGGTTGATATCCGAGTGTCAAGTAGTGTGCGTGCTATAATTTTGGAGATACGGAGTTCAGCGATACCACCAAAGGAAAACCATCGGAAATATATGGTTTGAGACCCCCTGAATCCAAACAAAGCATTTTTAGAAAAAGGTCCATATGTGTGTGTCTGTGTGTCTGTGTGTCCGTCAGTCTGTGGACAGCATAACTCAAAAACGAAAATTAGGTTAAAAACCAAGGTTAGTATTTAAGTTTAATGTCTTCCAAGGATTGACACGAAGATTTTGAAGAAAATAGCCCCACCCTAAACAACCCTTTACATGGAACATTTTACGAAAATTTTGATTTTCTTGAAAATGGCTCCAACGATTTTGATTAAAATGTTATATGTTTGAGATATTTTTATGGCAAATTAAATGTATACCTTGAATTTTCTGGCTATAGCACCTGTAGTCGTATTTACTTTGGACAACTTCTGCATCACTGGTAAACTGTTACAGATATGCCAAATCATACTATACAAAAATGTGGAGCTTGCTAAAATACACAATTTATGTCTGAATACATTTTATTCTAGAGTGAACCATTTCGTATGTATTCCTTGTTATATGTGCGAATTTCGGAAAACAAAGCTTTCGTGAAATGGAACATCATTGTTCATGTTCTTATAGGTTAAGCAGAGAGAAGGGAATCTCAAAGCTTTAAAAGATTTGACTGTCGCTCAGAGCCTCTGTATTCCCATATTCCCCTTGCACCTACAAGGAAATAAGCAGTAAGATAATTTGTACAAATGTTTATCCTAACTAACACGAAGAAGATATAGGAATAAGAGTTTGTAAGAATGGTGAGTACAAGAGTAGAGAAAGTCATGTGAGTGCAACACATCAGATTTTTTACTGTATGAAGATTTAAGGTCAATGTCCATTTTCTGTGGCAATAATAAATTAATCTGAATTTGCCTGATAAATGTTCAAGTAGACAAGTTAGATACGTAGGTAGAGATTGTCACGGTAAACAGACGCTGGGTGTCTTCAGCAGGGGGTAATCTACCATGCCTGAATGGGACGTTCAGGAGGGGTAGCTCATGGAGCACTTTCCAAGGGTGGCTGGGAATGTTGTAAAGGATTAACTCCAGAAATCAACATAAAGTATAAAGTGTCACAGGCTCATCTTAGCACTTGAAATTGACTCCCTGCTAAGTCAAAATTCGAGAGAGTCAAATATAATATACCCGTTAACAAGGCAGTTTAATTGAGCCTTTGTCAGCACATGTAAGCTAAGTTGGCATAAGCTTCCAGGAAATGAGTTGCATGTACGCCAACTGGAAGTCTCACCTGTGGACTTCCATAAATTATGTCCCGAATATCTCAATACTACAAATTTATAACTATCACAAATCTATAAAAAACAAAATCACAATATGAACTTCAGGTATGTATGGTTTAGTTCTCTTAGTATATTTTCTTCACAACATACCTATGGCGCCCAGAGAAAATATTGCATTACACGCAAAAGTTTGATAAGCGATGTCATACAAATACAGACTTGAGGTCTCGTTGATGCATAAACATTCTTTTATTTATTCGATTACGTACATAGCAGATAAGAGACATGTTGTCGAAGGTAAACAAGAAGATTCGATATTGAGATTTCATTATAAACATGTTTTGAATCCAAACCAGAAAACCAATTCTTGGAAAAGGGTTTATGCGCATGCGCGTGTGTGTGTGTTTGTGTGTGTGTGTGTGTGTGTGTGTGTGTGTGTGTGTGTGTGTGTGTGTGTGTGTGTGTAAACAAACTAAACCAGAAAACCAACTCTTGGAAAAGGGTTTATGCGCGCGCGCGCGCGCGCGTGTGTGTGTGTGTGAGTGTGTGTGTGTTTGTGTGTGTGTGTGTGTAAACAGCACAACTCAAAAACGAAGGTCAACAGATACCAAAATAAACATTTAAGTTCCACATCTTCCGAAGATGAAAATTTTCAAGAAAATGTCACCACCATTATCCTTCACGTGGAACTTTTATTCTTAATTCTTGATTTTCTAAAATATGGGGCTAACCATTTTGATTTTAACATCATATATTAAAGATATTTGCATGGCAAATAAAATGCATTCTTTAATTTTCTGGCGATAGCTTGTGAAATCTAATCATCCGTAAGAAGCTTTTATAACTTTTTATAAATTCTAAACGTTAGGCGATAAATGAAAATGCACTGCACAAATGTGTAGAAACGCTTTCAAATGCACAATTTGTTAAATTCAATGAAAAACCGAAGCTGTTAACATGAAGCAACACAAATCTTAAATACCAGGTGGCCATTCCAGCCGGCCTTCGGGTAAGTAGATAACCCTTCATGCGTTAAAAGAGTTACAGAAATCACGGAGGTAAATCCAGTCAGTGGCCGTGTGTGAACTTTGTTCTGCTTGTAAGAGAGCGAGCGACATAGGAAATGCCGAGGCTTCAACTGGCGTGTGCAGCGCGTGATAATAGAGAGGAACAATCTTTGAATATTTTCCATTTCACTTACAAGACTTTAGTTACCAGGAAATAAACTCATTCCTGTCTATGCTCCTATTGTCTAACATTGCGTATTACAGGTTGTAAATTGCTGTAATAAAATCCATGCAAACATGAGGGCGCGTAATGTTTGATTGGCAGTTCTTTGTTTCTTATTGATGTTTTGTTGTATTTTATTATTATGGTTTCGATCCAGCGGTATGTGATGGCTGCTCTGCGGAGGCTGGCACTGGAATGTAGAGAGCTCGGTACTTCCGCGTCTCTGTAGCCCATCGTCCTACGGCCCTGCGGGCCTTTCGGTTCCCTCACTTCATCCCTGCCTCCTGAGGGGTGTTAGTGCACAGTAGGGGTCGGTCTGGGTGGCTCAGTTGGTTAGACGCTGGCTTGCTGATCCCAAGGTCGCGGGTTCAAACCCGGCTCAGGCCGATGGTTTTTAAGTGTGCTTAAAAACGACAGCTCCATGTCAGTAGATTTACTGGCATGTAAAAGAACTCCTGCGGGACGAAATTCCGGCACACCGGCGACGCTGATGTGATCCTGGCAATTGACAGCGTCGTTAAACAACAAAATATTTTATTTTTTTATTTTGCACAGTAGGTCTGCATAGATCGATGTGTCCCCTTCGTGTGTGTACCCCTTACCCTTGAGGCGATATTTTTAGAAGAAGCCTCCGAAAATAGTTAAAATTTGTGTTCATAGTGGTGGCAGAAAAAGCCCCCTAGAATTGTGAATCATTGTCCTAGTGGGCAATGATAGAGATTTTCAATTATCTTAGCTTATTCTTGTTCATGTGTTGTTGGGATTGGCGTCATGCGAAAATCGCATAGTCCGCGAACAATTGTAAAAGTGATCGACATAGTGTTTATTGGAAGAACATTGCGTTTTAAAAGTCAACAGGAGTAAAAATGCAGAGAACTGATATACAATTAGTAAGGCTGCATCGACAAATAGAAGAAGATTACGAATAAACGTTCCAAGCAAAATTGCGCAGTCCGTGTTCGTGTTGTGTGAACCCCGCAGGGCTTGTGAAAAAGGACGCCAATCCTGAAAAGTTGTATTGTTGTTTGTGACTTGAAGGAACAATATATAAGTATATTTAAAAGATAAAAGGAAATTTAATCTTCTTTGTAAGACGCAGGCCCGTACTACGCCCTGAGGTTCATCGAGAGCTTCGATGAAAAGCTTCAAGAGTCTCATCGCTTCATTCACCGGTAAATAAGGAGGTACGAATTAACGTTCCAAATGGCGCACCAACGTGTGGCTACCAAGCTTAAATAGTGCAAATTATCGTTCCACCCTTCACCCTTACAGTACTGGTTAACAGTGACAATTAGTTACAACTGCGTGTTAACATGAATGATGGCGTCACAGACTTGCTTTGTTAATTTGATGCAACCTAAATAGTTCTGCTTCCTGTATCTAACTTTGACTACTACGGTGGTATGCATTTTAGTTTCCTTCTTTCTTCTTCTTCTTCTTCTTCTTGTTCTTGTTCTTCTTCTTCTGCTGATTACCCTCCCCTTATGTAGGATTTACACCCCCTATGACTTACAAGCCTGTGTTTAGGCTCAGATGCCTGTTGGGAGCACATAAACCCATGGACCGGACAGAGTGAAGACCTGGAAGCGGGTGTTCAGCCCAGGACCGGCTATGAGAGTGAAGAACAGGATATGAAATGCAGGGGAAATATATGATTCGAAAGGTGATGATGGAGCAGTGGGTGCAATAGGTGGCAGGAGAAACCCAGAGAAAACCTGCCCAGGCGCCACTTCGTCCATCAGGAATATCACATGTGGATCCATGGGATCAAACTAGGACCACTTTGGTGACAGGCGAACGGCATAACCGCTTGGCCAAGGCGCCGACGTGGTACACACACGATCTCTAAA
>CM060964.1:238399017-238541517 GCA_030765045.1 Tenodera sinensis
AGGATACCACTCGCGATCTCCGGCGTAGATGATCAATACTGTGTAACGAGTTGTAATTACTTCTCGATAAGCGATACCAAGGTTCATGCAGTGAATGATATCATGTAGACTTGGAAACCGTCTGCGCTACTTTAGCAACGGTTAACGGGATAACTAGCTACTATCTTCGTTACTTTGGTGACTATTATTGGGTAAGTAGTTACTTTGTAACAGGTTACTGCCTGTCTCCATATCGACTTTCTCTGCTACATATACTAAGTAGGGGAAGTATAGAATGGTATCCATAATGTCGACGTCGAAATTTCACCGTTAGTATATGTTTCGAGGCTCCCTGAATTAAAAAACGCTTTTTTAGAAAAAGGCCCATATGTATATGTGCCTGTGCGTGTGTGTGTATCTGGAACAACATAACTCAAACACGAAAAGTCGGTTAAAAACCAAAGTTAGCATTTAAATTTAACATCCTTCAGCGATGCGACACGTAGATTTTTAAGAAAATTGCTCCACCTTAAACTACCCTTCACATGGAAAGTTTTTCAAAAATTTTGATTTCCTCAAGAATGGTTCTAAAGATTTTTATTAAAGTGCCATATACTTAACATATTTTTATGGCAAATTAAATATATATTTTGAGTTTTCTGTCTACAGCCTTGTAATCCGGTTTGCTCTTGATGACTTTTGCATGACTGGCAAACCCTAAGAGATACACTAAATCTGGCTATACAAAAATGTAGATCTCACAACACACAAGTTAGTTCTGTATACATTTTTTTTGTGAAGTGAACCATTTCGGAGATATTCCTTGTTATTTGTGTGAGTTTTGCAATACGTGAACTTTTCTCACATTATTCACTTCTCATCTGTTTGATCGTGCAAAGAGAACGGAATTTCAAAGCTTTAAAGTATTTGATTATCGCTCAAAGCCTAGTGTATTCTCATATTCCCCTTGCATCTATAAGAAAATCAGCAGTAAGATAATTTCTGCACCTGTTTATCTCGATTAATATGAAGAAGATAAGGAAATAGAAGTTTGTAAGAATAGTTAGTATAAGAGTAGAGAAAGAAACACATCAGATATTTTCTGTAACTGCTAGATTAAGGTAATACTAAAATACAGCCGTTACGTTACTTTCTGCCCATTGCTATTGTTCGCACTAATGAACCCTCATGGCACCAATTTAAACGTGCATATTTTCTTAGAACGAGTATCACTGCCCAATAACGCACGGCGAAAGGCAATACGGCGAAATCAGGTTCGTGTAGAAGTTACTGTGAACTGGGAACTCACACAGGACGTTTCTACTCCATAAGATAACATCAATCATGTGGAATGGAATTCGTTGCATCCTAAGGGACTGAAGGGGATGAGAAAGATTGAAACGACATAAGGAAACAGATGGGCGAGAGCAAGTTAGATAAAGAAGGAGATCGCACTGAAGCGCAGGAGAAACCAGGAATGAATCCTACCGAGAAGAGGAATGCAATAAAGAAATTCAAGTGTGGCATATAAAAGATTAAAGTGTAGGACTTTGCACAGATGAGATGTTACACAACATCGATGAATATTTGAGGATCTGACACATCAACTCAATATTTTCAGCGTCTTAAAGGGAGATGTAAATCAAAATAGTCAACATGTTTATTTTTATATGCTCATTTCGTGTTGTACGCTAGTGTTTAAATAATTTGTCCCCAAGAGATCTTCAGAAAATGACTGAAATTGAATAAAGTATTTGAGTTGATTGTGCGCTTAGTCGTAGACATCGATTTGCTATTGGCAGTGACTTCTAGCTCTAGAAGGCATTGTTGTTATGGCTACATGGTGTACCAGTAGTGAGCATGTTCTTGCACTTACATCAACTTTCTGAACAAAGGCACTGATAATTTTTACTATTCACAAATATCAATTTCGGGGCATTATTTTTTAAAAAATCATATAAAATAAACAACGACTTAGTGGAATGATCCCGACAAGTAAATATTTTAATATAATTAAGTAAACAATAAGCAAAACTACAAATAATTATCTCTGAAAGTTATCTTAAGAATGGTACCTTACTGAAATTTTAAGTTTGAAAAAGTGCCTGTTCTTAGGTTTTAACCCTGTTTTTAACTCTGATACATTTTACCTTTTAATGCTTTAACTGTTTCATATTTTTAGTCTTTTTAACTTTCATCTTTTACCCCTTTTAATACGTTGCTCTTTAGGATTTTAATTTAAGCGTGCTAATTTGTAGGCTGGTGTTTTTAGCTGTTTACGCTTTTTAGTTGTGTATTTTAACGTTTTACTTTTAGCCTGAGAAGTTTGTGAGTGTTTTTAGATTTTAAATTTTGACCTAGGGCCCAAATGACCTAGCTGTCGACGGGCCCTTAAACCCCACTCACTCACTCGTCTATGTGACTGGCGTGAGGAAAGCACAAGCACCAGCCGCTCTGTTTCAATGCTTGGCGTGATAGGCTAGCAATATTAATTCATAGCAGATTGTTCGAAACATACTCTTCAGCAAGCATTACGCCAATTGGATTAGTATATAGATAATAGGAAAGGTTAAATAAGGAAAACTGGCAGGGTATGCAAACACATCAGCCACATTCATTGACGCTACGCCCTTGATCATATACCACTGCAGCACTAAAATTCGTAAAAGCTGTGACCAAAAGAAACCAAGTAAGAAAAGTAATTCTTTTGTTAGATCCTACAGTTTAATTCACATTTCCCCTTAAGCGTCCTTCAACGTTTTATACTTTTAAGGGGAGTCGAAATGGTGAATTTTGTGATTTTTTCCAAACTCAGCTTCTCTTCCATATGAATATTTCAGATCTTCCATTCATTTTGGTACAAGTTTCATAAACGTACACGCGATAATCGTAAATACATTAAAATTATTATTGAAAATAAAGCTGCATAGATAGGTTTCTGACTTTTTCACCTTAAGTGCTATTCCTGAATAACTAATAATTTTCTACACACATGCTCCATTATCTCGGAAACTTATTGGTATAATGTGCTGAAAGTTTTGTCACACATTTGCAAATAAATAAGCTTTATTTTAATGAAAAAGGTTTAACGTATCAGGTATACCTATTAGTTTCTTTTTAATTTTTAACCCCTTATACTTCAATACAACTCTAGGCATTATATTAGAAAATCTTAACTTTACTTCTCATGAAGGAAGTGCGTTTTTGTTTCATCAGTCAACTGTAAAAGTATCACTGAATACCATAATTATATTAAATAGTATTGTAGATAATGGGTCATCTATTAACATTGGAGAGACAGGGCGTTTGGAATCCCCTTAGGAACATAATTGGCGTAAGTGAAGCTACATAATGTTTAATATTTCTTTTGGACGATGGCATTACTGACTTTTTAGAGCAATAGTGTTTTTAAATCCACTTCCCGTTCACTGCTGATTACTTAACCTACCTGCATGTAGGTAACTTAACCTACATTTCTGCACGTGTATCCATGAATTATATTAAATTGTCTGACCCTAATAGGGTAGGTATATTATATTGGTCAGTCACACCATAATACGTGGATTATATGTGATATTACTGAACTGGTAAGTCACAAACTCATTATTACCTTATTCGGTGGCGCGCTTATCTCCCCTATCGCCGACATCTTTTAGCGCCTTCAAAATAGCAGCCCAAAATGGTAGAAATGGTAGGCGCGAGTTCTGCAAGCGACACTAATTTAGAAACTCTACAATTCTTAGTTAAATCCTTGCTTTGCATCATTCTTAATTCTTGTTCAATTAACTGTCATCCGCTGGGCGTTCCCTAGATCTTCATTCTGTGAAAATTCAGCGTTGTGTAGCTCAGGTAATTAGGATTCTAGTGAAATCAGTTCACCAGAAAACCAGAAAACTCAGAGTAAAGCTGCAGCCAAGTAGCACAAACGAAATTCAGAAAATTGCAGAGTAAATGAAATTCTCGAAATGTTAGCATGGCGCTTAGTAACAGCATACATATCAGATACGAATTCGCAGCTTCAATGCTTACAGACATTATGTAGGGGGTTGCTATGTAGGCGGGCACTTAATGAAAAAGCATATATTGCCACAATTTATGTAGGTATCTCCCTTCGAGTGTTACAGTCTTGTAGAAGTTTCTACTATGATCGATTGTCTGGCACTTACAGGTCACAGTCCAGTTACGTATGTATGTGTCATTTAATCATCTACAGAATAAAATGGTTTTGAGTATAGGTATCTTCAGCAGCAATTTTAAAGTCATTGGACTTTTTCTTACGATCATTAGGAAGAACACTAAATATTTATGGTTTCATAGTATACACCTTTCTGGAAGCGAGAAAGTTTTAGACTGGGATGATGAATGTTGCTGCTTTGTCTCCTTTTTATCTCACGAATTTCATCGCTATAAATGTGGATCTATTGCATATACAGAGTTTTACGATTGAGTATATAATATACATGCAGGGTAGGCTTAGTATCAGTCTTCTAAAAAGATCTTTGAATGAGCGTCTGCTAAGGTGGTGGAAATAATTCTTATTGCATTCTTTTGTACAAGGAATATTATCTACTTGAAGGCCCAGAAATTTGATATTGTCTATTTCTTCTAATAACATGCCGTTTATCCCAATTCCGATCGGAGTGTATGATGTTCGAGGAGTTATAAATTGCATGACCTTTGTTGTATGTAGGTTTACAAATAATTGTTAGCCTTAAGCCTGTAAGACATAAAGTTCTAAACCTAATTTATTTAAATTATGCATTCATTTAAGTTTTTATTGGTAACCAGCACACTAATGTCATCTTTGAACACTATGTACAGTAAGTAGAGGGAGTATTTTATTCGATCCAAAAATTCGATGTCGAGATTTTACCGGAAATATATGTTTTGAGGCCCTCTGAACCCAACAAATATTTTTAGGAAAACGTCTGTATATGTATATATCTACCTGTGAAAAGCATGACTCAAAAACGAAAGTCTGTTAAAAAGCAAAGTTGGTCTATAGGTTAAGTATTTTTAAGCATGCGACGTAAAGATTTTAGAGAAAATTCCTCCAACTTAGACTCCCCGAAAGAGGAGGAAAAGGAGCAGGAGGAAGAGGAAGAGGAAAATATAACCTAAGATTGAGTAAATACCAGTGTACATATCTATGTCTACGTAAATAATGTTTCGTTTTTGTGTCGGTCTGGGTGGCTAAGTTGGTTAGACGCTGGCCTATCCCCTCTCTCCCACCTCCATATCCCCTAGCACTCTCGCCCTCGCACTCTCCCACAATCTCACTCTTTCCCACAGTAGCTCCACTCTCTCCTCCCTCCCATACTTCTGCCCTCGCTCTGCACTTAATCTTCACTCCCCACCTCTACGCTCACTATCCCCAGTATTCCCTCTCTCTTCGACCTCTCTTCTCTCTACCACCCCTCTCTTCCCTCTACCAACCATCTCACTCCTCTTCCTCTCCCTTCTCACCCTCTCCCATCTCGCCCTCTCTCCCATTATCAGCCTCTCTTCCATTCTCACGTTCTCTCCCTCTCTTCCATTCTCACGTCCTCTCCCTCTCTCCCATTCTTACGTTCTCTCCCATTCTCCCATTCTCACGCTCTCTCCCATTCTTCCAAACTCACGCTCTCTCCCATTCTCACGCCCTCACATTCTCCCATTCTCACGCCCTCAGATTCTCCCATTCTCACGCTCTTTCATTTTCTCCCATGTTCACGCTCTCTCCCATAGTCCCATTCTCACGCTCTCTCCCATTCTCACGCTCTCTCCCATTCTCACGCTCTCTCCCATTCTCACGCTCTCTCCCATTCTCATGCTCTCTCCCATTCTCACGCTCTCTCCCATAGTCCCATTCTCACGCTCTATCCCATTCTCACGCTCTCTCCCATTCTCACGCTCTCTCCCATTCTCATGCTCTCTCCCATTCTCACGCTCTCTCCCATTCTCACGCTCTCTCCCATTCTAGCGCCCTCTCCCATTCTAACGCTCTCTCCCATTCTAACGCTCTCTCCCATTCTCACGCTCTCTCCCATTCTCACGCTTTCTCCCATTCTTACACTCTCTCCCATCCTTACACTCTCTCCCATCCTTACACTCTCTCCCATCCTCACAATCTCTGCAATCCTCACAATCTCTCCAATCCTCACAATCTCTCCAATCCTCACAATCTCTCAGATCCTCAATCTGCCACTGTCACCCGCTCCCATTCTCACCCTCTCTCCCATTCCCAACCACTCTTCCATTCCCACCTTTACGACACCGTCACGAACACCTCTCGAGAACCCTCTCGCGAAGCGCCTCACTCAAGAGCCCTCTCGCGAACCCACTCGAGAAACCCCTCACGACCTCTCTCACTCACGAGCCCTCTGTCACCCAGTTTTAAATTATTTTATTTTTATTTTATTAATCGTAAATTTTTTGAATTATGTATATTTCTGTATATTTGTTTTATATTTGTAACAAAATAATAAAGATCTGAATATTGACCCCGGTTTAAGAAATTAGATGCCGGGGTCCAGTATGTAGTTTTTCTTTTTGGTCACCAATCCTCCCAGTCACCGACCCTCTGTCATGAAACCTATCAGTCACGAACCCTATCAGTCACGAACCATATCAGATACGAACCCTATCAGTCACGAACCATATCAGATACGAACCCTATCAGTCACGAACCATATCAGATACGAACCCTATCAGTCACGAACCATATCAGATACGAACCCTATCAGTCACGAACCCTATCAGTCACGAACCATATCAGATACGAACCCTATCAGTCACGAACCCTATCAGTCACGAACCATATCAGATACGAACCCTATCAGTCACGAACCCTATCAGTCACGAACCATATCAGATACGAACCCTATCAGTCACGAACCCTATCAGTCACGAACCCTATCAGATACGAACCCTATCAGTCATGAACCCTATCAGGCACGAACCCTATCAGTCACGATCCCTATCAGTCACGAACCCTCCGTTACGAACCCTCCGTTACGAACCCTCCGTCATGAACCTTCTCACTCACGAACCCTCTCACTCACGACCCTCTCACTCACGAAACCTCACACTCACGACCCACTCACTCACAAAACCTCTCACTCACGAATCCTCCCACTCACGAAACCTCTCACTCACGAAACGTCTCACACACGAATCCTCTCATTCACAAACCCTCTCGGTCACGAATCCTCTCACTCAAGCACTCTCACTCATGAGCCCTCTCACCCACACACCCTCTCACCCATACACCCTCTCACCCATACCACCTCACCCACACACACTCAAATACACAACCCTTTCACCCACACTCCCTCTCACCCACACACCCTCTCACCCACACACCCTCTCACCCACACACCCTCTCACCCACACACACTCTCATACACACACCATCTCACCCACGAACCCTCTCAACTAAAACACTATCATACACACACCCTCTCACCCATACCACCTCACCCACACACCCTCTCACCCACACACCCTCTCACCCACACACACTCTCATACACACACCCTCTCACCCACGAACCCTCTCACTCACGAGCCCCCTCACTCACGAGCTCCCTCACTCACGGACACCCTCACGGACCCGCACACGGACACTCGGAGACCGTCTCAGGGGCCCTCTATGGGTCCGTCCCAGGGGCCCTCTATGGGTCCGTCTCAGGGGCCCTCTCGGGCGCATTCTCGGGGGCTCTACCGGGCAACCTCTCGGGGGCCCTCCCAGGGGCCATCTTGAGGTCACAAACCATCTTTCGAACCCTCTCACGAAGCCTCTCACAAACACACTCATGAACCCTCTCAGGAACTCTCTGAGGAACCCTCTCTCGAACCCTCTCAAGAATCCTCTCTCGAACCCTCTCACGAACCCTCTCGCGAACCCACTCTTGAACCCTCTCGCAAACCCACTCGCAAAACCTCTCTCGAACTCTCCCACTAGCCCCCTGGCGGAACCCTTCAGGAGCCCTCTCACGAAGCCTATCACGAACCGTATCACGAACCCTCTCACGGAAACTTCTTGCCAAAACTCTTTCGAAACCTCTCACGAACACTCTCACTAACCCTCTCATGAACACTCACGAACACTCTCACAAGCCATTCACACGAACACGAACCGTCTCAAGAACCCTCTCACGAACCCTGACACGAACCCTGTGACGGACCCTCTCCCGAACCCTCTCACGAACCTTCACACGAACACTGTCACGAACCCTCTCGCGAACACTCTAACGGAGACTCTCACGAACCCTTTCACGATACCTCTCACGTACCCTCTCTCGAACCATCTCTCGAACCTTCTAATGAACCGACTCACGAAGCTTCTCTCAAAACCTCTCTCAAATCCTCTCACAAACCCTCTCTCAAACCCTCTCACAAACCCTCTCTCAAACCCTGTCACCCACCCCCTCACGGACCACCTGACGAGTACCTTCACAAGCCTCCTCACGAACCCTCTCTCGAACCCTCTCGCGAACCTTCACACGAACACTCTCACGCACCCCCTCACGGGCCACTTCACCAAGCCTCTCACGAACCCTCGCACAAACCCTCTCACGAACGTCCTCTTGAACCCTCTCACCAACCCTCTAACGAACGATCTTACGAACCCTCTCACGAACTCTAACAAATCCTCTCACGAACCCTCTCACGTACCCTCTCACTAACCCACTTTCCCTCTCACGAACCATCTCACGTTCCCTCTCACGTACTCTCTCACGTACCCACTCACGAACCCTCTCACGAACCCTCTCGAACAATCTCACGAACCTTCGCACAACCCGCTCACGAACTCGCCCACGTACCATCTCTCAAACCCTCTCACGAACCCTCTGTTGAACCCTCTCACGAGCTCCCTCACGAACCCTCTCACGAGCTCCCTCACGAGCCCTCTCATGAATCCCCTAACAAACCCACTCACGAACCCTCTCACGTACCCTCTCAGGCACCCACTCTGTAACCCACTCACAAACCCTCTCACGAAACCTCTCACGATCCCTCTCACGTACCCTAGCACGTACCCACTCACGAACCCTCTCGGACAGTCTCACGAACCCTCTTACTAACCTCTCACGTTCCATCTCTCGAACCCTCTCACGCACCCACTCATGAACCCACTCACGAACCCACTCAAGAACCCTCTCACGAAACCTCTCACGATCCCTCTCACGTACCCTCTCAAGTACCCACTCACGAAACCTCTCGAACAATCTCGCGCACCCTCTCACGGACCCTCTCTCGAATCCTCTGTCAAACCCTCTCACGAGCCCTGTCACGCACCCCCTCACGGACCACCTCACGAGCACCCTCACGAGGCGCCTCACCTATCCTCTCTTGAACCCTCTCGAGAAACCACTCGCAAACCCTCTCTTGAACTCTCACGAGGTCCCTGACGGTCCCCGTCACGAGACCTCTCTCGATCCCTCACTCGAACCCTCCCACGAATCCTCCCATGAACCGTTTCACGAACCGTCTCACAAACCCTCTTACGAACCCTCTCACGAACCTCTCCTGAACGCTCTTGGAAACCCTCTCCCGAACTCTCTCACGAAGCCTCTCTCGAACCCTCTCAAAATATCTCTCAAACCGTCTCTCAAACCCTCTCACGAACCCTTTCAGGAATCCTCTCACGAACCACCTCACGAACCCTCTCACATACCCTCTCTCAAAACCTCTTTCGAACCCTCTCACGGACCCCCTAAAGAACCCTTTTTCGAACCCTCTCGCATGCTCTTTCTCGAACTGTTTTACGAGGCCCCTCACGGACCCCCTCACGAACCCGCTCACTAACCCCCTCACGAACCCTCTCACGAACCCTCTCATGAAGCCTCTCACGAGCTCTCCGACTAACCTTTTCTCCAACCACCCCATAACCCCTCAAGGACCTTCTCACGGACCCTCTCATGGGTCCTCTCTCGCATTCCCGCTCGCACCCTCTCACAATACCCCTTTCCAACCGCCCCACAATCCTCTCACTCTCGACCCCACTACGACCCACTTCCCGACTCTCTTCCCATCTGTCTTCCTCTCTATCATGTCTCCCGATCTCTGCCCATCTTTGTCGCTCTTCCCCCTCCACTCTCTCTTCTCTTGTACTCTCTCTCAACCATCCTGATGTCCATCCCTGATCCTCTTCTTCTGCCCTCTCTATGCACTCTATTCTCTCCACCCCTCCACTTTTCTCCCCTTCGTTTTCTCTTCTGTCTACGCTTTTATCTTGCCCCTCTTCACTTTCCTCCACTCTCCACTTCTCTTCCTTCCCCTTTCTCAGTCCTTCCCTCTCCTCTTTCTCTCCCCTCTCTCCTAACTCTCTTCATCCCTCTCTCTGGGTTCATTATTGTCAGAGAAAAATCTTTACCCGTCGACTCATTTCTCCATAGTACACTCTAATGCGAAATGTGCTAGTTTCAAGAGCACATGAGTACTTAACACATGTAGGGCAAAAATTGTTCTGGTATAATTTAAACAATAGCCGGATAATTACTTTTAAATATACCAGCAGAAAGTGTCATCATCCAAGGAAGTGCTTCTAAGCAGAGAAGCAAATGTACTACATGGCTTATTCAATTTTACTATTAAAGTCTTGTTTCAGCAGAAGGAGTCACGTTTTATAGTTTTTGAGGTATACTTTACATTTTTTGATAATTTAAACATGCAAAGCCTGTTCTTTTGGAAAAATGTTCACCAGGAAACATTGGTAAATGATAATGATAAACCACTCAAAGCAGTTGATGATGCCAAATACTTAGGCATCACTTTCGACAGAAAGCTAAGTTGGAAAAAACATATAACAAACATCTCAGAAAAGGTTGAAAAGAAACTGCAAATCCTGAAAAGGTTAGCTGGTGCTAAATGGGGCTGCTCAAGGAGAGTCCTTAACACAACATACAAAATGTATATTAAACCAAACCTCTTGTACTGTTCTGAAGCTTTAATAACAGCAGCAAATGCTAACATCAATAAACTTGAACAAACACAAAATCAGGCTCTTCGCCTAATCACTGGAGCAGTTAACTCCACACCTGTTGATGCCATGCTTGCCTTAACACGGACCCCATCAATAGCAACAAAAATAGAAGAACAAGCATTGCTCCAACACGAGAAAATGTTACGACTGCCAATCTCTAAATGGACAGAAGAGAACCTTCCCCCTTCAATCCCTAAATCTCATAGTGGTTTCCTAGAAAAGGTAACACAGATTAAATCCAAATTGAACATTCCTAACACCAGAGAAAATCTACTTATAAGAGAAAATCCATTGGAATTATTGCAACCTACCTTCAGTTTGGAATTAATAGAGGAAATATGTAAATCAGACACACCAAAAGAAATACAAAAACTTCTAGCACTGGAAACAATCAATACTAGATATCCCACAGAAGAATGGCTGCACATATATACTGATGGATCCTCCACGGAAAACCTTACTGGAGCTGGAGTTACGTGTTCACATTTTTCCTTTTATCATTCTATTGGCAGAGACACAACAAATTATGATGGAGAAATAGAGGCTATACACATTGCCCTCCGACAATTATTAAATCTTCCCTTAAATAAATTTAACAAGGCGGTAATTCTTTCGGATTCTAAAGCTGCAATTCAGGGAATATGTTCAAATACTACAAAGAAGTCAACAAAAATTAGAGAATGCTACAAAATGTTAACACAACTCCAAAAAGTTAATAAGACTGTTCATCTCCAATGGATTCCAGCACACTGTGGAGTCATGGGGAACGAAACTTCAGACTCACTTGCAAAGAAAGGCACAACAATAAAACAAAAATCTAAATTCAATTTCTCATATTCCTCAATAAAACCTTTGATCATTAAAAAATTTTCTCATTAATACCTACAAGAAATAGAAACAAATGCCAAAGATAAAAAATGGATTACAATACTTTCCAACCCAGATATAATCCCCCAGAGACCAAGGAAAACAGCGGTTGCAGCCTTCCGACTATTGACAAATCACGACTGCTTAGCAAGTCATCTCTACAGAACAGGTACCCATCTCAGCTTCACCAATATGTAACGATCCAGCAGAAATGAACGAAGACCACTTGAAGACCTGTGAAGCATTAAGATCAGAAGACACTACAGTTCAAAAGTATTGGAAAGCACGAATGCTAATGGCTTCATTGCCAGATGCAAGGCACTAGAAAACAACAACAACAACATTTCTTGTAGAGTAAGAATTTGTCTATCTCTTACGGTTTACGAGTTATTCAAAACTCATCCAGACTAAATAGGTCTACATAGGCTATAGCCAGAAAATTCAAGATATAAATTTCATTTGTCATAAAAATATCTCAAACATATGACATTTTAATCAAAATCGTTAGAGCCATTTTCAAGAAAATCAAAATTTTCAAACAATTTTCCATGTAAAGGGTAGTTTAGGGTGGGGCTATTTTCCTCAAAATCTTCGTGTCGCATCCTTAAAACATATTAAACTTAAATACCAACTTTGGTTTTTAACCGACTTTTCGTTTTTGAGTTATGCTGTCCACAGACACACACACGGACCTTTTTCCAAAAATACTTTTTTTTTTTTTTTTTTTTGATTCAGAGGGCCTCGACACACATATTTCCGGTGAAATCTCGACATCAAACTTTTGGGTGGAATACAATACTTCCCCTACTTACCAGTAGAGAAAGTAAAAACGGGTGCTAATAATGTAATTGTGTTTTGGAGCACGTTTGTCAAATACAGATGTCCTCACAAAAAGTGCTTCATCGTCCTTTTACATAGTAGCGCGACCGTTTACATGAAAACCCCCCCTCCCTCCGTTCAACAAATGAATAGCTCGGTTGATTAAACACTGCCATGTAACTGTAGGAAACCATCACACAAACACTTGACAATACACGCCAACATCATTGTGTACATCTGTGGTACTTGATTCTGTTAATTGATTGGCTGGGAAAATTACGGGCTCGTTCAGAGAAATCTGGCGCTAATCTGACACTTCCAGAAATTGCCTGTCTTTATACTATAGAAGGCCAACAGTTAGTATTGCAAATGGATAGCAAAAATCCAATGTACGGTCTTAGAAAGCACCTGACGTCTGTCGTGTTGTCATGTTTGAGAAGGTAGGATTTATTTCAAACCTAATGGAACACCGACGTTGCCAGTGGCGTATATTGTGGGCTATCAAAGCCCATGTCTAAAGCAGTGGCGGCTCGTGGCTGGGAATTTAAGTGAAGAGTTAGTGGGAAAGAAAAGTATAGCTATATTTATAAAGATTATTTCAATAATTGTATTAACCTATTTCTTGTACAACAAATCAATCATTCGGTACTTTAAGGCCAAAAACTTGTCGGTGATGCCTTCATAGAATGACTGCGTTTTTATTAATTGCATAGAAGTTCTTTCTGAATCGAAATATTCGCTAAAGAAGTAAGCCTCTCTTTTGACATTGCATTCTCCATGTATTTTTATACGCTTTAGACAAGAAAAGCTTCGTTCCACAGATGCTGTAGTAGAAGAGATTGACAGATTAAGGGAAAGCAGTTTATAAGTATCCGTGAAGATGTCCATATTTACATTAAGTATTTCTAAGATCTTTCTGGTGGGAATATTTCTGTACTTCTTGTCGGCATACACAATAGAAAGTTCATTTCTTAAACGTTGTGTCTTGGGAAATACAGGCCCAAAGAAATTTTGCAAATTTTCAAGTGCACTTGAAAGAAAACGTACGTGGTATTCCTCAAATGTTGTAATATAGGCCAGGCAAACAAATTGAATTTTTACACAATCACAAAGTCTCTCATTCGCTTCCATCAAAACGTGATCCAGAATTTTGTAATACAAGGCTCGACACGTTTGAACAGGCTCATCCTGAGAAAGGGAATTGTAGTCTCGTGAAAGGTGCATATCCGCCATTTTTCTGACTTTTTCAAACATAATTGAAAGATACTGTTCATTCCTCTTGTTTCTTAGCATTTCAGAAGTGGTCCTTATTTTTGATACGCAACAGTTTATATCCAGTGAGCTCTTCTGCAAAACATCGAACAATATATCTGTCAAATAAAATACCACGAAACACTACTGCCAGAAACGCAAATTCAAAATTGTTCATGTCGTTTAGAAAGTCTCTGGCAATCAGAATGGAATTATCATCAGAATGTTTACAGGAAACTATGGCTTCGAAAATCTCTTTCAACTTTTCCCTGTTATCCACAATTACACACAACAATTTGGAGTTGGAGCTCCAGCGGACAGGACTTACAGTTGGAATGCGTGCTCCTGATATAGAAGCAATTGCGTAGGTTCTCTTTGCTGAGTGATGGAAAAAAGTAGGAATTCAAGTAATCGTAGAAAATATATACGACACTGTCGTACTTTTTTGCAATTTTGTTGCAAGACTAGATTTAGACGATGTGCAAAACGGTGTGCAAATACTGCAAAAGGAGCTTCTTCCTTAATTTCTTTCTGGGGTCCATTTAAATGGCCAGACATCACGCTTGCACCATCATAACACTGCCCTACTATTTCTGCTTGTAGCAAAATGGTTCCAAGTTGTTTTCCAATAAAATAAACAGAGTTTATGATGTTCTGTCGGCACTTACTTACTTAAGAAATGCTCCACAACAGATCCTTCAGCATTAACGTACCTGAATATTACAGAACACTCAGACACTGTGTCATTTCAGTAGTATCATCTACCTGGACATAAAAAAATCAAGTTTCCAATTCAGTTTTTGCAAAGGCATTGATGTAGTCCAAAATGCAATCGAACAGTTCATTTTGTATACCTTTTGATTCGTCACTTAACGCACTTTTTATCTTGGAATATTGGTTCTGTATTTCTATAAGACTCCTAGACACCAGCAACGCCAGCAGTTCCTTAAAATTTCTACGATTATTTGAGCCTATTGTTTTATCGTGACCGCGGAATGCTAATTCTTGTTTGCTTAAATAGAGTACTGCATCAATCGCTAACTACAGGAAAAGCCTGTGGAGACGTACATTTTCATTGAACTGCGCGGTATACAGTGTAGCATTCTCCTTCAGTACATCTGAAATGGTATTTCGATTTCTTTCAATAGTTTTCAAATTAACCTGGCATTTTAAATGCTCTGCCGGGTCCGAGTGTTTGTGTAATGAACGTGTTATATTCAACAAAGCAGAAAATCCTTCTCTATTCCAAACGTTGCTTTTATTGCTAAACCGCAAGCATGGCCAACAAAACAATTTCTGCACAGTTGGGAAGGAGTAAAGCCGTGAAAATTCCACAAACCACGATTGTTTGAAACTAAGTTTGAAGCATTTTCTTGAATGTTTCACTTCATTCGTACCACATATTTGTAGACATTCAATAGGGTGCCCACAATTTAAATCTTCCTTTTTATCTTCGTCTTTCCACCGTGATAAAGGGGTTTCTAATAAAATACACACTATATCATAAGCAGGATTCATATGTAAGATATTAGTGCACTGAACGCAAACAATAGACTCAGGGCAGGCCACAATCGCCTTCCCGCGCAAACAGTACCAGAGCAGTGTGACGTCATTGGGAATACACGCGAGGCTCGGAATACACGGGACCAAGTGAAATAACGGTACTTTAACAACATGAAGCACATTGTTAATATCCCAATCCCAGGCCTATCTGTTAAAATAAAATGCACAATGCAGTTATCCAGTATCTATTCATGATGGTGAACCTTCTGTAGTGCAATGATTAAAAGTAGAAACCATTGCTCTGTTGCTGCGTGTAAATATGCTTCATATAAAACTACGGATGTAGTTCATCATAAACTTCCTAAGGATGTAACATCACAGCGTGAATGGGTCTCTCGGTGTAAAAGGGCAGATCCAGTTAATCTCAAAAATGCAAGAATTTATTCAGTTCATTTCCTTCCCGAAGATTACGAACGGGATTTAAAACACGAGCTTCTAGGATTGGCATTAAGAAGAGAATTAAAAAGCGATCCTGTGCCTTCACAAAGATTCCAAATAGGCATGGAGACACATGGGAGACTGCTGTGGCAAGTACCAGTGAGGATAATGAGCTGATAATTCATCAATATGCGCATTCTTAAGACAGTATTTCTGTGTGTGATTAATTTCAAATTTGTTTTATACATTTGAGGATTAGAGACATTGTCTAAGTATAATGATAAGGATAATTACGATATTTAAATAATAATAGTAATAATAGTAATAATAATAATAATAAAAATAATAATAATAATAATTATAGTTAATAATAATAATGATAATGATAATGATGATGATGATGATGATGATAATAATAATAATAATAATAATAATAATAATAATAATAATAATAATTATATAATAATAATAATAATAATAATAATAATAATAATAATAATAATAATAATAATAATAATAATAATAATAATAATAATAATAATAATAATAATAATAATAATAATAATAATAGTTAATAATAATAATGATAATGATGATGATAATAATAATACTACTACTACTACTACTACTACTACTACTAATAATAATAATAATAATAATAATAATAATAATAATAATAATAATAATAATAATAATAATAATAATAATAATAATAATAATAATAATAATAATAATAATAATAATAATAATAATAATAATAATAATAATAATTGCAACACTAGTCAGTTTCCCTCATGAAGAATTAATGCCTGGGATGGAATGTCTCATTCTCTAAGACTGAACAGAGGGGCAATAAGGCTTCGGATGCTTGCTGCAGCAGCCTTCAGTACGGTAAAGGTAAGCAGAGGTGCAGCGGGGGGATGCGGGAATAAGCGCCGCCAAGGTTTCGTAATCCCATGTCACTATATAAGCACAAGCGTCTCCGGGAAGTTGCACACTGATTAAGCAGCCGCTGAGGAGCAAAATCTTGCTGCCTCCTTAAACCTACCACCTCAAACTTCACCCGCCACCCTACAAAATCCTACATCCCGTCATAAAGTGGTTAAGCCCTAAAAGGGCAGGTACACGTATGACACACCTCGGGCTGATCTCAGCCTGCCAGATAGCGTCAGCGTCAAATGTCGCGTGTGAACACAACTGACTTGAAGTTAGCATGAACGCTGTTTTTAATTTTGTGCCATTCTTAGGTCCTCAATAGTTGTATTAGTAGTTGAACTATTATATATTTCATTGTGTATAGTGCACCAAGACAGTTGATTGTACTAATTCTTCGAAATGCATTAACAATGTGTAATAAATATTAGCAAATCGACCATATTCGCAGTATAAACACGAGGATATGTTAATGATAGTAAAACAGGGAAGACCTACTTCATTCTCCTACCGACCGACCGACCTACCTACCTACCTACCAATATACCTACCTACCTACCGACCATCCGACGTACCGACCTACCTAACTTCGTACCTAAATACCGACAATTCGACCTACCTACCTAACTTCCTACCTACCTACCTACCTACTTACCTACCTACCTACCTACCTACCCACCTACCTACCTACCTACCTACCTACCTACCTACCTACTTACCTACCTACCTACCTACCTACTTACCTACCTACCTACCTACCTACCTACCGACCATCCGACGTACCGACCTACCTAACTTCGTACCTAAATACCGACAATTCGACCTACCTACCTAACTTCCTACCTACCTACCTACCTACCTACTTACCTACCTACCTACCTACCTACCTACCTACCTACCTACCTACCGACCATCCGACGTACCGACCTACCTAACTTCGTACCTAAATACCGACAATTCGACCTACCTACCTACTTACCTACCTACCTACCTACCTACTTACCTACCTACCTACCTACCACCTACCTACCTACCGATCATCCGACGTACCGACCTACCTAACTTCCTACCTACCTACCGACAATTCGACCTACCTACCTAACTTCCTACCTACCTACCTACCGATCATCCGACGTACCGACCTACCTAACTTCCTACCTAAATACCGACAATTCGACCTACCTACCTAACTTCCTACCTACCTACCTACCTACCTACCTACCTACCCACCTACCTACCTACCTACCTACCTACCTAACTTCCTACCTAACTACCTACCTACCTACCTACCTATCTACCTAACTACCTACCACCTACCTACCTACCGATCATCCGACGTACCGACCTACCTAACTTCCTACCTACCTACCGACAATTCGACCTACCTACCTAACTTCCTACCTACCTACCGACAATTCGACCTACCTACCTAACTTCATACCTACCTACCTACCGATCATCCGACGTACCGACCTACCTAACTTCCTACCTAAATACCGACAATTCGACCTACCTACCTAACTTCCTACCTACCTACCTACCTACCTACCGACCTACCTACCTACCTACCTACCTAACTTCCTACCTAACTACCTACCTACCTACCTATCTACCTAACTACCTACCTACCTACCTACCTACCTACCTACCTAACTTCCTACCTAACTACCTACCTACCTACCTACCTAACTTCCTACCTAACTACCTACCTACCTACCTACCGATCATCCGACGTACGACCTACTTAACTTCCTACCTAAATACCGACAATTCGACCTACCTACCTAACTTCCTACCTACCTACCTACCTACCTACCTACCGATCATGCGACGTACCGACCTACCTAACGTCCTACCTACCTACCTACCGACAATTCGACCTAACTACCAAACTTCCTATCTACCTACCTACCTACCTACCGACCATCCGACTTACCTACCTACCTACCTACCTACCGATCATCCGACTTACCTACCTACCTACCTGCCTACCTACCTACCTACCGATCATCCGACTTACCTACCTACCTACCTACCTACCGACCATCCGACTTACCTATCTACCTACCTACCTACCTAACTTCCTACCTAACTACCTACCTACCTAACTTCCTACCTAACTATCTACCTACCTACCTAACTACCTACCTACCTACCTACCTACCTAACTACCTACCTACCTACCTAACTACCTACCTACCTACCTACCTACCTAACTTCCTACCTAACTACCTACCTACCTAACTTCCTACCTAACTACCTACCTACCTACCTAACTACCTACCTAACTACCTACCTACCTACCTAACTACCTACCTAACTACCTACCTACCTAACTTCCTACCTAACTACCTACCTAAGTACCTACCTACCTAACTACCTACCTAACTACCTACCTACCTACCTAACTTCCTACCTAACTACCTACCTACCTACCTACCTAACTAACTACCTACCTACCTAACTTCCTACCTACCTACCTACCGATCATCCGACGTACCGACCTACCTAACTTCCTACCTAAATACCGACAATTCGACCTACCTACCTAACTTCCTACCTACCTACCTACCTACCGATCATGCGACGTACCGACCTACCTAACGTCCTACCTACCTACCGACAATTCGACCTAACTACCAAACTTCCTATCTACCTACCTACCGACCATCCGACTTACCTACCTACCTACCTACCTACCGATCATCCGACTTACTTACCTACCTACCTGCCTACCTACCTACCGATCATCCGACTTACCTACCTACCTACCTACCTACCTACCGATCATCCGACTTACCTACCTATCTACCTACCGACCATCCGACTCACCTACCTACCTACCTACCTACCTACCTACCTACCGATCATCCGACTTACCTACCTACCTACCTGCCTACCTACCTACCGACCATCCGACTTACCTACCTACCTACCGATCATCCGACTTACCTACCTACCTACCTACCTATCTACCTACCGATCATCCGACTTACCTACCTACCTACCTATCGATCATCCGACTTACCTACCTACCTACCTACCGATCATCCGACTTACCTACCTACCTACCTACCGATCATCCGACTTACCTACCTACCTACCTACCGACCATCCGACGTACCGACCTACCTAACGTCCTACCTACCTACCGACAATTCGACCTACCTACCAAACTTCCTATCTACCTACCTTCCTACCGACCATCGTCCCTACCTACCTACCTACCTACCTACCAACCATCGTACCTACCTACCTACTTACCTACCTACCTACCTACCGATCATCCGACGTACCGACCTACCTAACGTCCTACCTACCGACAATTCGACCTACCTACCAAACTTCCTATCTACCTACCTACCTACCGACCATCGTACCTACCTACCTACCTACCTACCTACCGACCATCGTACCTACCTACCTACCGACCATCGTACCTACCTACCTACCTACCTACCATCGTACCTACCTACCTACCGACCATCGTACCTACCTACCTACCGACCATCGTACCTACCTACCTACCTACCTACCGACCATCGTACCTACCTACCTACCTACCTACCGACCATCCGACGTACTGACCTACCTAACTACCTACCTACCTACCGACCATCCGACATACCTACCTACCGACCTACGGACCATCGTACCTACCTACCTACTGATCATCGTACCTACCTACCTACCCACCTACCGACCACCGTACCTACCTACCTACCGAACATCGTACCTACCTACCTACCTACCGAACATCGTACCTACCTACCTACCTACCGACCATCGTACCTACCTACCTACCTACCTACCTACCGACCATTCGACGTACTAACCTACCTAACTTCCTACCTACCGACCATCGTACCTACCTACCTACCGACCATCGTACCTACCTAACTACCTACCGAAAATCGTACCTACCTACCGACCGTCGTACCTATCTACCTACCGACCATCGTACCTACCTACCTACCGACCATCCGACGTACCGCCCTACCTAACTTCCTACCTACCTACCGACAATTCGACCTACCTACATAACTTCCTACCTACCGACCATCCGACCAACCGACCGACCGACCATCCGACCAACCGACCGACCGACCATCCGACCAACCAACCGACAAACCCACCGACCATCCGAACAACCGACCGACCAACCGACCGACCATCCGACCAACCCACCGACCAACCAACCAATCATCCGACCATCCGACCAACCGACCGACCAAACAACCCACCGACCATCCGACTAACCGAACGACCAACCAAACGACCAACCGAACATCCGACCAACCGAGCGACCAACCGACCTACCGACCGACTGACCCACCGACAGACCAACCGACCGACCATCCGACCGACCGAATAACCGACCATTTGACAGACCAACCAACCGACCATCCGACCAACCGACCGACCATCCCAACGACCAACCGACCATCCGACCGACCATCCAACCAACCGACCGACCGACCTTCCGACCAACGGACCGTCCGACCTTCCGACCAACCGACCCATATCCGACCAACCAACCGACCTACCCACAGACCACCCGACCAACCAACCGACCATCCGACCAACCGCCCGACTAACCGACCGACCGAGCAACCCACCATCCAACCGACCGACCATCGGACCAACCGTACGACCGATCATCCGACCAACCCACCTACCATCCGAACAACCAACCGACCAACCTATCAACCGATCATCCAACCAACCGACCATCCGACCGACCAACAGACCATCCCACTAACCGACCGACCGACCATACGACCAAACAACCGACCAACTTACCGACCATCCGAACAACCGACCGACCAACCGATCATCCGACCAACCAACCGACCATCCGACCATCCGACCAACAGACCTACCGACCAAACAACCCACCGACCATGCGACCAACCGAACGACCATCCAGCCTACCATCCGACCGACCATCCGACCAACCAACCGACCAACCCACCGACCATCCGACCAACCAAACGACCATCCGACCAACCGCCCGACTAACCGACCGACTGACCATCGGACCAACCGTACGACCGACCATCCGACCAACCAACCGACCAACCCACCGACCATCCGACCAACCAACCGACCATCCGACCAACCGCCCGACTAACCGACCGACCAACCCACCAACCAACCGACCGACCATCGGACCAACCGTACGACCGATCATCCGACCGACCAACAGACCATCCGACCAACCGACCGACCAAAGGACCGACCGACCAACCGAACAACCGACCATCCGACCAACCATCCGAGCAACCGACCGACCGACCATCCGACCAACCGACCGACCGACCATCCGACCAACCAACCAACCAACCCACCTACCATCCGAACAACCGACCGACCAACCGATCGACCGATCATCCAACCAACCCACCGACCAACCAACCGATCATCCGACCATCCGATCAACCGACCTACCGACCAAACAACCCACCGACCATCCGACCAACCGAACGACCGTCCAGCCAACCATCCGAAAGACCAACCGACCAACCAACCATCCGACAAAGCGACCGACCGAACAACCGACCAACCGAACGACCGACCATTCGACCGACCTACCGACCGACCATTTGACCAACCGACCGACCATCCCACCGACCAACCGATCATCCGACCGACCAACCGACCGTCCGGCCATCCGACCGACCGACCGATCATCCAACCAACCGACCGACCGACCATCCGACCGACCAACAGGCTGCCCATCCGACCAATCGACTGACCGACCATCCGACCAACCGAACGACCATCCCAACGACCAACCGACCATCCGACCGACCAACCGACTATCCGACCAACCGACTGACGGACCATCCGACCAATCGACCGACCGACCATCCGACCGACCGACCATCCGACCAAACAACCGACCAACCCACCGACCATCCGAACAACCCACTGAACAACCGACCGACCGACCACCCGACCAACCCACCGACCCACCAACCGACCATCCGAACGACCGACCGACCATCCGACCCACCAACCGACCATCCAACCGACCAACCCACCGACCAACCCACCAACCAACCTCCCGAACATCCGATCGACCAACCCACCCATCATCCGAACAACCAACCAACCGACCATCCGACCAACCCCCCGACCATCCGACCAACCAACCGACCAACCCACCAACCATCCGACCGACCGACCATCCGACCAACCGACCGACCAACCCACCAACCATCCGACCGACCAACCGACCATCCGACCAACCGACCGACCGATCATCCGACCAAACAACCGACCAACTTACCGACCATCCGAACAACCGACCGACCAACCGATCATCCGACCAACCAACCGACCATCCGACCATCCGACCAACCGACCTACCGACCAAACAACCCACCGACCATCCGACCAACCGAACGACCATCCAGCCTACCATCCGACCGACCATCCGGCCAACCGAACGACCGACCATCCGACCAAATGACCGACCGACCATCCGACAAACCGACCGACCGACCATCTTTCAAACGACCGACCGACCATCCGACCAACCGACCGACCGACCGACAATCCGACCAACCGACAGACCGACCATCCGACCAACCGACCGACCGACCATCCGACCAACCGACCATCCGACCAACCGACCGACCGACCATCCGAACAACCGACCGACCGACCGACCATCCGACCAACCACCTGACCGACCATCCGACCGACCAACCGACCATCCGACCGACCAACCGACCATCCGACCAACCGACCGACCGACAACCTGACCAACCGAACGACCGACCATCCGACCGACCATCCGACTGACCAACCGATCATCCGACCAACCAACCGACCGACCATCCGACCAACCGTCCGACCATCCGACCGACCAACCAACCATCCGACCAACCGACTGACCAACCGACCGACCGACCAACCGACCAACCGACCATCCTACCGACCAACCGACCATCCGACTAACCGACCGACCGACCATCCGACCAACCGACCGACCGACCATCCGACCAACCGACCGACCGACCATCCGACCAACCAACCGACAAACCCACCGACCATCCGAACAACCGACCGACCAACCGACCGACCATCCGACCAACCCACCGACCAACCAACCAATCATCCGACCATCCGACCAACCGACCGACCAAACAACCCACCGACCATCCGACTAACCGAACGACCAACCAAACGACCAACCGAACATCCGACCAACCGACCGACCAACCGACCAACCGACCGACCGACCCACCGACAGACCAACCGACCGACCATCCGACCGACCGAATAACCGACCATTTGACAGACCAACCAACCGACCATCCGACCAACCGACCGACCATCCCAACGACCAACCGACCATACGACCGACCATCCAACCAACCGACCGACCGACCATCCGACCAACGGACCGTCCGACCTTCCGACCAACCGACCCATCATCCGACCAACCAACCGACCTACCCACAGACCATCCGACCAACCAACGGACCATCCGACCAACCGCCCGACTAACCGACCGACCGAGCAACCCACCATCCAACCGACCGACCATCGGACCAACCGTACGACCGATCATCCGACCAACCCACCTACCATCCGAACAACCAACCGACCAACCTATCAACCGATCATCCAACCAACCGACCATCCGACCGACCAACAGACCATCCCACTAACCGACCGACCGACCATACGACCAAAAAACCGACCAACTTACCGACCATCCGAACAACCGACCGACCAACCGATCATCCGACCAACCAACCGACCATCCGACCATCCGACCAACAGACCTACCGACCAAACAACCCACCGACCATGCGACCAACCGAACGACCATCCAGCCTACCATCCGACCGACCATCCGACCAACTAACCGACCAACCCACCGACCATCCGACCAACCAAACGACCATCCGACCAACCGCCCGACTAACCGACCGACTGACCATCGGACCAACCGTACGACCGACCATCCGACCAACCAACCGACCAACCCACCCACCAACCGACCGACCGACCATCCGACCCACCAACCAACCAACCCACCTACCATCCGAACAACCGACCGACCAACCGATCGACCGATCATCCAACCAACCCACCGACCAACCAAACGATCATCCGACCATCCGATCAACCGACCTACCGACCAAACAACCCACCGACCATCCGACCAACCGAACGACCGTCCAGCCAACCATCCGAAAGACCAACCGACCAACCAACCATCCGACAAAGCGACCGACCGAACAACCGACCAACCGAACGACCGACCATTCGACCGACCTACCGACCGACCATTCGACCAACCGACCGACCATCCCACCGACCAACCGATCATCCGACCGACCAAAAGACCGTCCGGCCATCCGACCGACCGACCGATCATCCAACCAACCGACCGACCGACCATCCGACCGACCAACAGGCTGCCCATCCGACCAATCGACTGACCGACCATCCGACCAACCGAACGACCATCCCAACGACCAACCGACCATCCGACCGACCAACCGACTATCCGACCAACCGACTGACGGACTATCCGACCAATCGACCGACCGACCATCCGACCGACCGACCATCCGACCAAACAACCGACCAACCCACCGACCATCCGACCAGCCCACTGAACAACCGACCGACCGACCACCCGACCAACCCACCGACCCACCAACCGACCATCCGAACGACCGACCGACCATCCGACCCACCAACCGACCAAGCCACCGACCATCCAACCGACCAACCCACCGACCAACCCACCAACCAACCCCCCGAACATCCGATCGACCAACCCACCCATCATCCGAACAACCAACCAACCGACCATCCGACCAACCCCCCGACCATCCGACCAACCAACCGACCAACCCACCAACCATCCGACCGACCGACCATCCGACCAACCGACCGACCGACCATCCGATCAACCGACCGACCAACCAACCGACCAAACAACCAACCCACCAAACAACCGACCGACCAACCCACCGGCCAACCCACCAAGCAACCCACCGAACATCCGACCGACCAACCCACCGACCAGCCAACCAACCAACCCACCCACAAACCCACCGACCAACCCACCGATCAACTCACCGACCATCCGACCAAACGACCGACCAACCAAACCACCGACCATCCGACCGACCAACCAACCGACCAACCCACAGACCATCCAACCAACCGACCAACCAACCGACCGACCAATCCACGGACCAACCCACAGACCATCCGACCATCCAAACGACCATCCAAACCACCGACCAACCCAACGACCATCCGACCGACCAACCAACCGACCAACCCACCGACCATCCGACAAACCCACCGACGAACCAACCCACCGAACAAACGACCGACCAACCCACCATCCGACCAACCAACCGACCATCCGACGGACCGACCGACCAACCGACCATCCGCCCAACCAACCGACCTTGCGACCAACCGATCGACCAACCAACCATCCGACCAACCAACCTACCATCCGACCAACCGACCAACCAACCGACCATCCGAACAACCAACCGATCATCCGACCGACCGACCAACCCACCAACCATCCGACCAAACAACCGAGCATCCGACCAACCGACCGACGGACCAACCAACCGACCATCCGACCGACCGAAATACCGACCAAACGACCATCCGACCAAACCACCGACCATCCGACTGACCGACAAGCCAACCGACAATCCGACCAACCCACCGACCATCCGACCGATCGACAAACCCACCGAACATCCGACCAACCCACCGACCAACCGACCAACCAACCGACCATCCGACCGACCGACCGAACATCCGACCAACCAAACGACCATCCGACCAACCCACCGTCCATCCGACCAACCAAACGACCATCCAACCGACAGACCATCCGACCAACCAACCGACCATCTGACCAACCAACCAACCAACCCACCAACCATTCGACCAACCAATCAACCGAACAAAAAACCAACCAACCCACCGACCAACCGACCCACCGACCAACCGACCGACCAACCAACCCACCAACCCACCCACCATCCGACCTACCAACCCACCGACCAACCCACCGACCAACCCACCGACCATCCGACCGACCAACCCACCGACCAACCCACCGACCAGCCGACCAACCAACCCACCCACCAACCAACCAACCAACCAACCCACCGACCTTCCAACCGACCAACCCACCGATCAACCAACCAAGCAACCCACCGACCATCCGACCGACCAACCAACCGACCAACCAACCAACCCACCGACCATCCGACCGACCAACAAACCGACCAACCAACCAACCCACCGACCATCCGACCGACCAACCCACCGACCAACCAACCTACCAACCCAACGACCATCCGACCTACATACCAAACGACCAACCAACCCACCAAGCCACCGACTAACTCACCGAGCATCCGACCAACCAACCCACCGACCAACCAAACAACCAACCCACCGACCATCCGATCGATCAGCCCACTGACCAATCCACCGACCAACACACCGAACATCCAACCAACCCACCAACCAACCCACCGTTCAACCCACCGACCATCCGATCGACCTACCCACCGACCAGCCAACCTACCAGCCCACCCACCATCCGACCGAAAAACGAACCGACCAACCAACCAACCAACCCACCAACCAACCCACCGAACATCCGGACGACCAATCCACCGACCAACCAACCAACCAGCCCACCAACCAACCCACCGACTAACCCCCCGACCATCAGAACGAACAACCCCCCAAACAACCAACCAAACCACCGACAAACCCACCGACCAACCAATCAACGAACCGACCAACCAACCAGCCAACTCACCGACCAACCCACCTACCAACCCACCGGCCATCCGACAGACCAACCCTCCGACCAGCCAAAAAACCCAACGACCATCCCACCGACCAACCCACCCACTGACCATCCGAGCGACCAACCAACCGACCAAACAAAGAGCCAACCCACCGAACATCCGACCGACCGACCCAACGACCAACCAACCCATCGACCAACCAACCAACCAACCCACCAACCATCCAACCAACAAACCCACCGACCATCCGACCGAACAACCCACCAACCAGCCAACCAAATCACCGACCAACCCACCGACTAACAAACCCAGCGACCACCCGAGCGACCAACCCACCGACCAACCAACCCACCGACCAATCCACCGACCATCCGACCGACCAGAAAACCAACCCACCGACCATCCGACCAACCAACCAACCGAACATCCGACCAACCCTCCGAACATCCGACCGACCGACCAACCAACCGACCATCCGACTAACCCACCGTCCATCCGAACAACCAAACGACCATCCAACCGACAGACCGTCCGACCAACCAACCGACCATCCGACCAACCCACCGACCATCCGACCGACCGACCAACAACCCGACCATCCGACCAACCCCCCGACCATCCGACCAACCAACCGACCAATCCACCGACCATCCGACCAACCGACCGACCAACCGACCGACCGACCACCCGACCAACCCACCGACCAACCCACCGATCATCCGACCAACCGACCGACCAACCATCCCCCCGACCATCCGACCAACCGACCGACCAACCCACCGAGCATCCGACCAACCGACCAACCAACCGACCGACCGACCATCCGACCAACCAACCAACCCACCAACCATCCGACCAACCAATCAACCGAACAACAAACCTACCAACCCACCGACCAACCCACCAACCAACCCAACGACCATCCAACCGACCAACAACCAACCAACCCAAAGACCATCCGACCGACCGACCAACCCACCGACCAACCAACCCACCGACCAACCGACCGACCAACCAACCCACCAACCCACAGACCATCCGACCTACCAACCCACCGACCAACCCACCGACCAACCCACCGACCATCCGACCGACCAACCCACCGACCAACCCACCGACCAGCCGACCAACCAACCCACCAACGCACAACCAACCAACCAACCAACCAACCCACCGACCTTCCGACCTACCAACCCACCGATCAACCAACCAAGCAACCCACCGACGATCCGACCGACCAACCAACCGACCAACCAACCAACCCACCGACCATCCGACCGACCAACCAACCGACCAACCAACCAACCCACCGACCATCCAACCGACCAACCCACCGACAAAACAACCTACCAACCCAACGACCATCCGACCGACATACCAAACGACCAACCAACCCACCAACCCACCGACTAACCCACCGAGCATCCGACCGACCAACCCACCGACCAACCAAACAACCAACCCACCGACCATCCGATCGATCAGCCCACTGACCAATCCACCGACCAACACACCGAACATCCAACCAACCCACCAACCAACCCACCGATCAACCCACCGACCATCCGATCGACCTACCCACCGACCAACCAACCTACCAGCCCACCCAACATCCGACCGAAAAACCAACCGACCAACCAACCAACCAACCCACTCTTACAATCTTGATGTGTTGGTGTTCTTTTTTATATTCTTAATCTGTCAGTGGTGTGTTTATTAACCTGTGTGTTAAGCTGTGAGTAGGGAGATTAGGACAGAACTGGCACACTTTTTTATGGGCAAGATGGCCGCCATACGTAACCTAAGGATTATTAGGTAGGAGGATAGAAGGGCGCAGGACGTTGTAGGTGTTTGAATCTCTAGGGATAACTTTTAAAGCCTATAGCAGTGTATGTATGTTTGTGAGCATTCATGGTAGTTGAATATGCCGTTCACTATATCGATGTATGTCTCCTAACACAAGAGCTTTCTAACTTGATTGAATATATTATCCCAACATAATGTTACCTCGCCCCACATAGCCACGCTAACCTAACCTAACCTAACCTAACCTATCCTAACCTAACCTAGCTCCCACTCTTTTTTACTTTGAACTTTCATAATTTAACATAACCTAACCCCCATACTTCTACTCGTCTAACTTATCCTATCCTAACCTAACCTAACCTCACCTAAGCCCCATACTTCTACTCGTCTAACCTAACCTAGCTCCCACTCTTTTTTACTTTGAACTTTCATAATTTAACATAACCTAACCCCCATACTTCTACTCGTCTAACTTATCCTATCCTAACCTAACCTAACCTCACCTAAGCCCCATACTTCTACTCGTCTAACCTAACCTAGCTCCCACTCTTTTTTACTTTGAACTTTCATAATTTAACATAACCTAAGCCTCATACTTCTACTCGTGTAACCTACCCTAATGCTACTTAACCTAAGGGAGCATAAATCTTCCTATTTGTTAAGATATTTTAACCTGACCCAACCCAACCTATTTAATTCCTAGTTAACTTAAGCGTTCTATTCTTCTATAACCTATTCTAACCTATTATGACCTTCACACCGTACCATTTCAGTCTTAGACATCCCGCGTTCTTTTGCAGATTTTTTTTTCAGTAACTTTAGATAGCTACTCCGAAGGTATTAGACCCTCGGACATGTGAACCCTAAGTATTTGCCATACTTTTTACGAAACGTTGATGCTTCTTGGAAGTTTAGTTGCTATTTTAGCCGCTGTTGCGGTATTCTAGAGGGTTTTTACGAATTTTTGAAGGTTTGTCCCGATTGTCAGGTATTCTCATGTCTTTAGTATGTTTTAATGCTTTTGGGGGGTATATGGAGCCCTTTTAGGGATTTGTTATGCTTTCATGATCAAATTCCATCCATTCGTAAGTGTATGATGTTCTCGTCTAGAGAATTGTTTACAGTCTTTCTAAGACTAACCTAACTTAACCACAAAGCTCTTTAGAGACATTTCTTCAACGCTATTTAAGGTTATACATGCTTCTTCTTCTCCTCCCTCCAACTCGTTTTGTAAACTAACATTAGAAGACGTAACCTTGTTATTCAAATAGCTATTGAATCCGTCTTTGTACACTGCTCCAGTATGCTACACATGTTAATCTCATTTAACGATTCTTTTGCGTAGTTCTGTATGTTCTAATGGTAAGACGTCAAACTTGCACACATTCCTTCTAAGACTATCCCAACCTAATCTAACCTAACCTAAGCCCCATACTTCCACTCGTTTAACCTAACATTACTTAACATAAAATAAAATAACCTAACTTCTACATGGCTAACCTAACCTAACCTAGCACCCACTTTTACTCTGGTCTTTGATAATTTAACCTAAGCCCATACTTCTACATGTCTAACCTAACCTAGCCTAGCCTAAACCAGCCTAGCCTAACCTAAGCTAACCTATCCTAACCTATATGATTCCCATTGTACTCAAGCATTCTATTCTTCTATAACCTTTTCTAACCTTTGCACCATACCGTTTCAGGCTCAGACATCCCGCATTCGTTTGCAGATTTTTTTTTTCAGTAACTTTAGATAGGTACTCTGAAGGTATTAGACCCTCGGACATGCGAACCCTAAGTATTTTCCATCCTTTTGCGAAACGTTAATGGTATTTGGGAGTTTAGTAGATATTTTAGCCGTTTTTACGGTATTCTGGAGGTTTTTTTACGAATTTTTTATGGTTTAACATGTATTTTCTATGTTTTCACGTCGTTAGTATGTTTTAATGTTTTAATGGGGTATATGGAACCTTTTTTAGCGATTTGTTATGCTTTCATGATCAAATTCCATCCTTTTGTAAATGTATGATGTTCTCGTCTAGAGAATTGCTTACAGTCTTTCTAAGCCTAACCTAACTTAACCACAAACCTCTTTACAGACATTTCTTCAACGTTAGTTAGCATTATACAGGCTTCTTTTTCTCCTCACTCCAACTCTTTTTGTAAACTAACATTAGAAGACGTTGTAACCTTGTTATTCAAATAGCTATTGTATCCGTCTTTGCAGACTGCTCCAGTATGCTACACATGTCAACTTCATTTAACGATTCTCCTAATTAGTTCTGTATGTTATAAGTTATAACAGTAACACGTGAAACGCTGCTTACATTCGTTCTAAGACCATCCAAATCTAACCTGGCCCACCACCACCACCACCACCACCACCATCACCATCACCACCGCCATCGTTGCAATCACCGCCATCCTTGCCATCATCACCATCGTTACCGTCACCACCATAACCATCACCAGTACCACCATCCTCACCATCGCCACCATCGTTACCATCACACTCGTTACCATCATCACCATCACCGTTATAATCATCTCTACCATAACCATCACCAATGCCACCATCCTCACTATCACCTCCACGTTATCATCACAATAATCAACATCGTTACCTTCACCACCATAACCATCACCAGTACCACCATTCTCATTATCACCTCCACATTACCATCACCATCCCCACCATTACCATCGTTGCCATCACCAGTACCACCATCGTTACCATCACCACCATAACCATCATCAGTACCACCATCGTTACCATCACCACCACCATTACCATAAACATCATCAGCATCATTAGCATCACCACCATAACCATCACCAATACCGCCATCCTTACCATCACCACCATCGTTAGCATCTCTACCATAACCACCACCACCACCACCACCACCACCACCACCACCGCCACCGCCATTGTTGCAATCACCATCGTCACCATCGTTACATTCACAACCATAACCACCACCAGGTCCTCCATTCTCACCATCACTACCATAACCATCACCGCCATCGTTAACATCACCACCGCCCTTGTCGAAACCACCATCGTTACCATAGCCACCATCCTTGCCATCATCAGCACCACCATCCTCACCATCGCCACCATCGTTACCATCACACTCGTTACCATCATCACCATCACCGTTATAATCATCTCTACCATAACCATCACCAGTACCACCATCGTTACCATCATCACCATCACCAGCACAAAGATCACCAACCCTTCCTATTATTATATAACCTAATCCATCCTCCCCTACTTATCTATTCTATCCTGTCATAATGTCTCTTGATCTTCCTCTTTGCAGATATAACCTTGGGCGTTTATCTGTTATTTGTAGAAGATTTCCAGCGATTTTAGGGTTTAGAAGGTATTCAGCCACTGCGACACGCTTATTGAAGAACCTCTTAGGCAATTTTGAGAATTATGTAGGTTATTTGTTAGATTTTCCAGAGGTTTCATGCTATTTTGATGCTGTTTTAGATCGTTTTTGCAGATATTTTAGTTGATTTTAGGGTCATCAGGCTGCTTTTACGACTGATTTTGACATCCTTTAAGGCAACTTCGAGAATTATTAGATATTTGTATTCCATTATCGAGACTTTCAAGGTATTTTATGGCCAGCTTGAACCTTGGGTGCATATTTGAGTCACTTTTCAGGCATTGTGAGTGTTTTAGACCACTTTCCAGAACGTCTTAGACGATTTGGACGTTTCTTTAGCCAATATGATAGTTATTTTATTTACTTTCATAATATTTTGACATCATTCATGTTTCTTCTCCTCCCTCCCACCCTTTCTTAAACTAACATTAGAAGACGTTGTAACCTTGTTGTTCAACTAACTACTGTCTACGATTTGCTCCCTGCTCCAGGATGCTATACATGCTAACTTCATTTTTAACGATTCCTTTGCATAGTTCAGTATGTTCTAATGGCAACACGCCAGACGTTGCTTACATTCCTTCTAAGACCATCATGACCTAACCTAACATAAACAACCATCATCGTCGCCAACGCAACCTATGGCGCAACGCCATAACCATTGCCACAACCAACTCCACCGCCAACACCACCAACACAAGCATTACCACACCCACCACCACTACAGCTGTCATTACTACCATCATACCCCTTCACTACCAACGCAGGCAGGACCACACCCACCATCATCATCACCACACCAACCAACGCCACCTATTCTGCAACACCGCCACCACCACCACCACCACCGTCACCACCACCATCACCACCACCACCATCACCATCACCATCACCACCACCAACACCAGCGCCACCATAACCTGCACGATCACAACCATCGCAGCACCACCACCTCCGTCATCACCACCACCGCCATAACTTACACGAACACCACCACCACCATCACCACCAACAACGCCACCACCACCCTCACCAGCACCACTATAACGCCCACCACTACCACGACCACCAACGCCACCACCACCACCATTAAGAACCTTTCAGGCAGTCTTGAGGATTATGTAGATTATTTCGTCGATTTTTCAGAGGTTTCATGGTATTTTGAGGTTGTTTTTGATCGTTTAACAGATATTTTACTTGCTTTTGAGTACTTTCAACGGCATCAGGGAATAATTCTCACTACATCTAGGATACTGAAGTAGGTATTCCAAGCATTAATAGACGTATCTATCAGTTTAAGGATCGGTTCAGACATTTTAGAGGCATTTTAAGCACTATGCGGGGATTTTAAACTTTTACACCGACATTTTGGACAGTCTTCAGGATACTTTGAAACACCTTTATAGGCGTTAAACGCTTTTAATGGTGTTTTTTTTAACACTAACTCAAACATCGGATCCTTCGCAGGAATCTCAGGGTTTTCAGGGTATCTCAGGCTTGTGACAGGCATGTTTCACCAGTTTAAAGATGTTTTAAGACGCTGAAGCAGGTATTTTTGACGCTGCTAGAATTATTTTAGTTGATTTAAGCACATTTCACCAAGTTTTCTTCATTAATTCCTTTTGTTTTACAGTAGTCGAGGTGCAGCCCAACCTAACCATTCATTTATTGCATTTCTTGCACTTATTATTTCGACTACATTTCACTACTAACCTAACCTAGCAACAATCGTATCATCATCATCATCATCATCATCATCAACAACAACAACAACTGCTCTATCTCGTAGTCTGACCAAGCCAACCTAACCTATCTTAACCTAAGCTAAGCTCCATACTTCTATTCGTCTAACCTATCCTAACCTAACCCAGCCTGAGCTCCATACTTCTACTCGTCTAACCTAATTTCTAAGCCCTTACTTCTACTCTTTTTACTTTGGTATTTCATATTTTAACATAACCTTATTGTTATCCTCCTCTTATTGTTATTTATTCTATTTCATCATCATGATCAGTTTCTACATATTCATTCTATCCTCTTATTATCCCTCCTATATCATCCTCCTCTGCTTGTCTATTCCATCCTGCCATAAGGATTTCCCTCTTTGCGGATATAACCTCGGGGTATTTATTCGTTGCTTGTAAAGGATTTCCAACGAATTTAGGATTTAGAAGATATTCAGACTCACCGGCATGCATGTTTTCAGGATTTTTTAAATCTTTTCGGAGCATTCTATTGCTATTTTAAGTGTTTTAAGACACTTTTCGGGATATTGAGAGCGCTTTAACACCAGTTGTAAGTACATTTTTTGAAACGTTTCACTCCAATTTCAATGCTATTGTGGTCCGTCCGATAGATCTTTGAGTCACTTTTAGTATATTCCTGGCACTTTTGCAACATATTCAAGAACTTTTCAGGCAATTTCGAGGATTATTTAGACGCATCTAACACAACCAACCATCTCCAACGAGAGTGCCACCACATCCTGCGACACCATAAACATCATCACCACTATCACCAATCCCCACCATCCGCCATCACCATCTCCACCACCATCGCTATCATCACAATAAGACCCATGTAACATAAACATAAGAATTATAAAGAAAAGGGACGAACAATGCCTATAACCAACAGCATAAGCATTACAGATATGTTCTACCGATTGCTATACTTTATAAATAACAACATAAACAGTAAAGTACATGATTTTCTTTTTCGCTTTCGCCGGCTTTTTCCGATTTATGTCAGAGTTCTAATGACCTAGTTATCGACGGCCACTTAAACCATACTAATTAAACGCTTAAAGAAACCAAATTTCTGCTATATTTCATCAACTCTTCCTATTTTTATGACTTTTACTCGTCTTTTACGCACTTTGAAACGAATCCAACAGAAAAATTAAGACGCGAAACGGCGGTTATGTATCTTTAAGTAACGTCACTTTTATCAATATCAGATGACTCACGATAATTCAGGGTCACGATTGCAGCGCCTCATAGCGGCTTTAATCAGTACTAAAACGCACATTCGACAGATTTTATACTCTTTATGGCGGTAAATTATATATTGGCCCTCAAATTATCATTACTTTTATGATTTTCCACCGTTTTTACGTACTTTGCGACGAATCCGACAGAAACATTAAGATGCGAAACGGCGGTTATGTATCTTTAAGTAACATTTCTTTTATCGATATCGGATGACAGTAATGAAACCATCTAAACATTATTTAAACGCTTAAAGAAACAAATACCCCGTATTTTTATAATTCTTTCTCCATCAGCACGAAATAAACCTATTTACACGCGTCTTAACACGCTAACATACTATATGTTACAATCTCTCAACTGAACCTCTTTTAAACGTGTCCCAACAGGTAAAATCGTCACCATGTCATTAGTTGAGAAACTCTAGCCTCAAACACAGGTGTAAACCTCTCTAAAAACATGTCCCATCAGGTAAAAGTATCACCTTGTCATTAGCGGAAGGAAAACCCTAGCCTCAAATACAGGCGCCGGTATTATAACCATGTCATCAGCAAGCTTGAAAGCCCTCAGAGCAATCATATACGACATAAATACTCCACAAAGTTTTAGGCATCTTAAGCATATTTTCTTCTTCTTCTTCTTCTTCTGCTTCATATATTCTCATTCTCCTTCATGCTAACAGGGAATATACGCGAACTGAAGGTTATTAGCTGAAATATAAAATAAAATCTCTTCTTCTTGTTCTTCTTGTTATTTTGCTTATTCTTCTGCTTATATTCTTATTATCCTTCATGCTAACAGGGAATATACGCGAACTGAAGGTTATTAGCTGAAATATAAAATAAAATCTCTTCTTCTGGTTCTTCTTGTTCTTTTTCTTATTCTTCTGCTTATATTCTCATTATCCTTCATGCTAACAGGGAATATACGCGTAATTTTGACGTTATTACCTTAAATATTAAATAAAATAACAGCATTCTCCGTCAATTATATCTAAACCGACTTTTTCCGTGCTATGCAACATTTAAGCTTCTAGAATCAACACAAGCAATGTTTCTCTCAATAACAGCATTTTATAATTGATTTTGTAAGTAATAACACCAATTTAAACTTTATTACAGATCTCTAAGACCCTAGTTTGCAAAGTATTTAAATGGACCCTTAGAGATTCGAACTAGACCCTACAGTACAAAAGCTACCATTTTTATCAATAATTCAAGAGCAGATATTTAGCTGAAGTGTTTAACTTTTTATTTCATCACGCTAACTTTATTGATTCGCGAATAAATCGACTTTGAAGTAATTGCCCCGTCCCGGTAATCGAACTATGAGTCGTAGGGATAAAATTGTCTAGTATATCATTTTATATGCCAAGTTACCCTAATTTGTCTTTGCATTACTATTCCAAGTGTAAAAATAGCGATATAGAGCAAATTTCAATAATTCTCCACAAGATAGGGATCGAACCTACGATACGTTAACTCTAGCATGTTATAAAATAATCGTCCTTAACAAGTATTATCATATAAAGTTTATTTCAGTCTTCCAACACAAGCGGTTCTCGAAATAATTAAATTTACCAAATCAGGATTGGAACCCAAGACTCCAGGATACCAAGCATACCACAGAGGAAAGCCCATAACAATACCGATTTAATAAAATTTATTCGAAGATTTTATCACTAATAGTTTAGGAGTTATTCCAATAATAATTCATAATTTGCACGGGGATCGAACGCTAGACCACCGACAAACTCCAAAATTATACCAAAGACGCGTCGTTTTATTACAAGATAATTACCGTTTACCCCATATCGATATATCATTTAGTTTAGGAGAAATCAAGCATAATACAGTAGAGTAAATATGGGGGTTTAAAATCACTCAAAGGGATGCCGCTAATTGGTTAACAATGGGGCTAATTGGATTACACGTGTTTTCACACTTCTAAGCCCCGCTCACCTGGCACGCGACCATGAATGACGTCATAAACACGCCCATCTGGCACGCGACAGCCATTGACGTCATAACCACACCTCCTCTTTCGCCAGGGGTGTACATGCCGCGCCTACTTTTGGCATCCACTTCCCCTATCGGCACAGACACACCTACAGCACAATATTTTCAAATCACTCAAAGGAGCCGCTAATTGGCTAACAAAGGGGGGCTAATTGGATTACACGTGTTTTCACACCTCTAAGCCACGCCCACCTGGCACGCGACCCTGAATGACGTCAGAAACACGCCCATCTGGCACGCGACAGCCATTGACGTCACAGTCGAGCCCCTTAAACATGACGTCACAACCAGGACAATATTTTAAAACCACTCAAGCCACGCCCACCTGGCACGCGACCATGTATGACGTCACATAATCGACCCTCTTAACGAAGACGTCACACCCAGGACAATATTTTAAACCCACTCAAAGGGATGCCGCCAATCAAGGCGCTAATTAGATATTAATTAGCGGCATTGTTATCCAAATATCACGCAATAATTAATTAATGAGATAACAATAGCCCTATATTTACTCTACTGTATTATGCTTGATTTCTCCTAAACTAAATGATATATCGATATGGGGTAAACGGTAATTATCTTGTAATAAAACGACGCGTCTTTGGTATAATTTTGGAGTTTGTCGGTGGTCTAGCGTTCGATCCCCGTGCAAATTATGAATTATTATTGGAATAACTCCTAAACTATTAGTGATAAAATCTTCGAATAAATTTTATTAAATCGGTATTGTTATGGGCTTTCCTCTGTGGTATGCTTGGTATCCTGGAGTCTTGGGTTCCAATCCTGATTTGGTAAATTTAATTATTTCGAGAACCGCTTGTGTTGGAAGACTGAAATAAACTTTATATGATAATACTTGTTAAGGACGATTATTTTATAACATGCTAGAGTTAACGTATCGTAGGTTCGATCCCTATCTTGTGGAGAATTATTGAAATTTGCTCTATATCGCTATTTTTACACTTGGAATAGTAATGCAAAGACAAATTAGGGTAACTTGGCATATAAAATGATATACTAGACAATTTTATCCCTACGACTCATAGTTCGATTACCGGGACGGGGCAATTACTTCAAAGTCGATTTATTCGCGAATCAATAAAGTTAGCGTGATGAAATAAAAAGTTAAACACTTCAGCTAAATATCTGCTCTTGAATTATTGATAAAAATGGTAGCTTTTGTACTGTAGGGTCTAGTTCGAATCTCTAAGGGTCCATTTAAATACTTTGCAAACTAGGGTCTTAGAGATCTGTAATAAAGTTTAAATTGGTGTTATTACTTACAAAATCAATTATAAAATGCTGTTATTGAGAGAAACATTGCTTGTGTTGATTCTAGAAGCTTAAATGTTGCATAGCACGGAAAAAGTCGGTTTAGATATAATTGACGGAGAATGCTGTTATTTTATTTAATATTTAAGGTAATAACGTCAAAATTACGCGTATATTCCCTGTTAGCATGAAGGATAATGAGAATATAAGCAGAAGAATAAGAAAAAGAACAAGAAGAACCAGAAGAAGAGATTTTATTTTATATTTCAGCTAATAACCTTCAGTTCGCGTATATTCCCTGTTAGCATGAAGGATAATAAGAATATAAGCAGAAGAATAAGCAAAATAACAAGAAGAACAAGAAGAAGAGATTTTATTTTATATTTCAGCTAATAACCTTCAGTTCGCGTATATTCCCTGTTAGCATGAAGGAGAATGAGAATATATGAAGCAGAAGAAGAAGAAGAAGAAAATATGCTTAAGATGCCTAAAACTTTGTGGAGTATTTATGTCGTATATGATTGCTCTGAGGGCTTTCAAGCTTGCTGATGACATGGTTATAATACCGGCGCCTGTATTTGAGGCTAGGGTTTTCCTTCCGCTAATGACAAGGTGATACTTTTACCTGATGGGACATGTTTTTAGAGAGGTTTACACCTGTGTTTGAGGCTAGAGTTTCTCAACTAATGACATGGTGACGATTTTACCTGTTGGGACACGTTTAAAAGAGGTTCAGTTGAGAGATTGTAACATATAGTATGTTAGCGTGTTAAGACGCGTGTAAATAGGTTTATTTCGTGCTGATGGAGAAAGAATTATAAAAATACGGGGTATTTGTTTCTTTAAGCGTTTAAATAATGTTTAGATGGTTTCATTACTGTCATCCGATATCGATAAAAGAAATGTTACTTAAAGATACATAACCGCCGTTTCGCATCTTAATGTTTCTGTCGGATTCGTCGCAAAGTACGTAAAAACGGTGGAAAATCATAAAAGTAATGATAATTTGAGGGCCAATATATAATTTACCGCCATAAAGAGTATAAAATCTGTCGAATGTGCGTTTTAGTACTGATTAAAGCCGCTATGAGGCGCTGCAATCGTGACCCTGAATTATCGTGAGTCATCTGATATTGATAAAAGTGATGTTACTTAAAGATACATAACCGCCGTTTCGCGTCTTAATTTTTCTGTTGGATTCGTTTCAAAGTGCGTAAAAGACGAGTAAAAGTCATAAAAATAGGAAGAGTTGATGAAATATAGCAGAAATTTGGTTTCTTTAAGCGTTTAATTAGTATGGTTTAAGGGGCCGTCGATAACTAGGTCATTAGAACTCTGACATAAATCGGAAAAAGCCGGCGAAAGCGAAAAAGAAAATCATGTACTTTACTGTTTATGTTGTTATTTATAAAGTATAGCAATCGGTAGAACATATCTGTAATGCTTATGCTGTTGGTTATAGGTATTGTTCGTCCCTTTTCTTTATAATTCTTATGTTTATGTTACATGGATCTTATTGTGATGATAGCGATGGTGGTGGAGATGGTGATGGCGGATGGTGGGGATTGGTGATAGTGGTGATGATGTTTATGGTGTCGCAGGATGTGGTGGCACTCTCGTTGGAGATGGTTGGTTGTGTTAGATGCGTCTAAATAATCCTCGAAATTGCCTGAAAAGTTCTTGAATATGTTGCAAAAGTGCCAGGAATATACTAAAAGTGACTCAAAGATCTATCGGACGGACCACAATAGCATTGAAATTGGAGTGAAGCGTTTCAAAAAATGTACTTACAACTGGTGCAAAAGCGCTCTCAATATCCCGAAAAGTGTCTTAAAACACTTAAAATAGCAATATAATGCTCCGAAAAGATTTAAAAAATCCTGAAAACATGCATGCCGGTGAGTCTGAATATCTTCTAAATCCTAAATTCGTTGGAAATCCTTTACAAGCAACGAATAAATACCCCGAGGTTATATCCGCAAAGAGGGAAATCCTTATGGCAGGATGGAATAGACAAGCAGAGGAGGATGATATAGGAGGGATAATAAGAGGATAAAATGAATATGTAGAAACTGATCATGATGATGAAATAGAATAAATAACAATAAGAGGAGGATAACAATAAGGTTATGTTAAAATATGAAAGACCAAAGTAAAAAGAGTAGAAGTAAGGGCTTAGAAATTAGGTTAGACGAGTAGAAGTATGGAGCTCAGGCTGGGTTAGGTTAGGATAGGTTAGACGAATAGAAGTATGGAGCTTAGCTTAGGTTAAGATAGGTTAGGTTGGCTTGGTCAGACTACGAGATAGAGCAGTTGTTGTTGTTGTTGATGATGATGATGATGATGATGATGATACGATTGTTGCTAGGTTAGGTTAGTAGTGAAATGTAGTCGAAATAATAAGTGCAAGAAATGCAATAAATGAATGGTTAGGTTGGGCTGCACCTCGACTACTGTAAAACAAAAGGAATTAATGAAGAAAACTTGGTGAAATGTGCTTAAATCAACTAAAATAATTCTAGCAGCGTCAAAAATACCTGCTTCAGCGTCTTAAAACATCTTTAAACTGGTGAAACATGCCTGTCACAAGCCTGAGATACCCTGAAAACCCTGAGATTCCTGCGAAGGATCCGATGTTTGAGTTAGTGTTAAAAAAAACACCATTAAAAGCGTTTAACGCCTATAAAGGTGTTTCAAAGTATCCTGAAGACTGTCCAAAATGTCGGTGTAAAAGTTTAAAATCCCCGCATAGTGCTTAAAATGCCTCTAAAATGTCTGAACCGATCCTTAAACTGATAGATACGTCTATTAATGCTTGGAATACCTACTTCAGTATCCTAGATGTAGTGAGAATTATTCCCTGATGCCGTTGAAAGTACTCAAAAGCAAGTAAAATATCTGTTAAACGATCAAAAACAACCTCAAAATACCATGAAACCTCTGAAAAATCGACGAAATAATCTACATAATCCTCAAGACTGCCTGAAAGGTTCTTAATGGTGGTGGTGGTGGCGTTGGTGGTCGTGGTAGTGGTGGGCGTTATAGTGGTGCTGGTGAGGGTGGTGGTGGCGTTGTTGGTGGTGATGGTGGTGGTGGTGTTCGTGTAAGTTATGGCGGTGGTGGTGATGACGGAGGTGGTGGTGCTGCGATGGTTGTGATCGTGCAGGTTATGGTGGCGCTGGTGTTGGTGGTGGTGATGGTGATGGTGATGGTGGTGGTGGTGATGGTGGTGGTGACGGTGGTGGTGGTGGTGGTGGCGGTGTTGCAGAATAGGTGGCGTTGGTTGGTGTGGTGATGATGATGGTGGGTGTGGTCCTGCCTGCGTTGGTAGTGAAGGGGTATGATGGTAGTAATGACAGCTGTAGTGGTGGTGGGTGTGGTAATGCTTGTGTTGGTGGTGTTGGCGGTGGAGTTGGTTGTGGCAATGGTTATGGCGTTGCGCCATAGGTTGCGTTGGCGACGATGATGGTTGTTTATGTTAGGTTAGGTCATGATGGTCTTAGAAGGAATGTAAGCAACGTCTGGCGTGTTGCCATTAGAACATACTGAACTATGCAAAGGAATCGTTAAAAATGAAGTTAGCATGTATAGCATCCTGGAGCAGGGAGCAAATCGTAGACAGTAGTTAGTTGAACAACAAGGTTACAACGTCTTCTAATGTTAGTTTAAGAAAGGGTGGGAGGGAGGAGAAGAAACATGAATGATGTCAAAATATTATGAAAGTAAATAAAATAACTATCATATTGGCTAAAGAAACGTCCAAATCGTCTAAGACGTTCTGGAAAGTGGTCTAAAACGCTCACAATGCCTGAAAAGTGACTCAAATATGCACCCAAGGTTCAAGCTGGCCATAAAATACCTTGAAAGTCTCGATAATGGAATACAAATATCTAATAATTCTCGAAGTTGCCTTAAAGGATGTCAAAATCAGTCGTAAAAGCAGCCTGATGACCCTAAAATCAACTAAAATATCTGCAAAAACGATCTAAAACAGCATCAAAATAGCATGAAACCTCTGGAAAATCTAACAAATAACCTACATAATTCTCAAAATTGCCTAAGAGGTTCTTCAATAAGCGTGTCGCAGTGGCTGAATACCTTCTAAACCCTAAAATCGCTGGAAATCTTCTACAAATAACAGATAAACGCCCAAGGTTATATCTGCAAAGAGGAAGATCAAGAGACATTATGACAGGATAGAATAGATAAGTAGGGGAGGATGGATTAGGTTATATAATAATAGGAAGGGTTGGTGATCTTTGTGCTGGTGATGGTGATGATGGTAACGATGGTGGTACTGGTGATGGTTATGGTAGAGATGATTATAACGGTGATGGTGATGATGGTAACGAGTGTGATGGTAACGATGGTGGCGATGGTGAGGATGGTGGTGCTGATGATGGCAAGGATGGTGGCTATGGTAACGATGGTGGTTTCGACAAGGGCGGTGGTGATGTTAACGATGGCGGTGATGGTTATGGTAGTGATGGTGAGAATGGAGGACCTGGTGGTGGTTATGGTTGTGAATGTAACGATGGTGACGATGGTGATTGCAACAATGGCGGTGGCGGTGGTGGTGGTGGTGGTGGTGGTGGGGGTGGTGGTGGTGGTTATGGTAGAGATGCTAACGATGGTGTGATGGTAAGGATGGCGGTATTGGTGATGGTTATGGTGGTGATGCTAATGATGCTGATGATGTTTATGGTAATGGTGGTGGTGATGGTAACGATGGTGGTACTGATGATGGTTATGGTGGTGATGGTAACGATGGTGGTACTGGTGATGGCAACGATGGTAATGGTGGGGATGGTGATGGTAATGTGGAGGTGATAATGAGAATGGTGGTACTGGTGATGGTTATGGTGGTGAAGGTAACGATGTTGATGATTGTGATGATAACGTGGAGGTGATAGTGAGGATGGTGGCATTGGTGATGGTTATGGTAGAGATGATTATAACGGTGATGGTGATGATGGTAACGAGTGTGATGGTAACGATGGTGGCGATGGTGAGGATGGTGGTACTGGTGATGGTTATGGTGGTGACGGTAACGATGGTGATGATGGCAAGGATGGCGGTGATTGCAACGATGGCGGTGGCGGTGGTGGTGGTGGTGGGGGTGGTGGTGGTGGTGGTTATGGTAGAGATGCTAACGATGGTGGTGATGGTAAGGATGGCGGTATTGGTGATGGTTATGGTGGTGATGCTAATGATGCTGATGATGTTTATGGTAATGGTGGTGGTGATGGTAACGATGGTGGTACTGATGATGGTTATGGTGGTGATGGTAACGATGGTGGTACTGGTGATGGCAACGATGGTAATGGTTGGGATGGTGATGGTAATGTGGAGGTGATAATGAGAATGGTGGTACTGGTGATGGTTATGGTGGTGAAGGTAACAATGTTGATGATTGTGATGATAACGTGGAGGTGATAGTGAGGATGGTGGCATTGGTGATGGTTATGGTAGAGATGATTATAACGGTGATGGTGATGATGGTAACGAGTGTGATGGTAACGATGGTGGCGATGGTGAGGATGGTGGTACTGGTGATGGTTATGGTGGTGACGGTAACGATGGTGATGATGGCAAGGATGGCGGTGATTGCAACGATGGCGGTGGTGATGGTGATGGTGCTGGTGGTGGTGGTGGTGGTGGGCCAGGTTGGATTTGGATGGTCTTAGAACGAATGTAAGCAGCGTTTCACGTGTTACTGTTATAACTTATAACATACAGAACTAATTAGGAGAATCGTTAAATGAAGTTGACATGTGTAGCATACTGGAGCAGTCTGCAAAGACGGATACAATAGCTATTTGAATAACAAGGTTACAACGTCTTCTAATGTTAGTTTACAAAAAGAGTTGGAGTGAGGAGAAAAAGAAGCCTGTATAATGTTAACTAACGTTGAAGAAATGTCTGTAAAGAGGTTTGTGGTTAAGTTAGGTTAGGCTTAGAAAGACTGTAAGCAATTCTCTAGACGAGAACATCATACATTTACAAAAGGATGGAATTTGATCATGAAAGCATAACAAATCGCTAAAAAAGGTTCCATATACCCCATTAAAACATTAAAACATACTAACGACGTGAAAACATAGAAAATACATGGTAAACCATAAAAAATTCGTAAAAAAACCTCCAGAATACCGTAAAAACGGCTAAAATATCTACTAAACTCCCAAATAGCATTAACGTTTCGCAAAAGGATGGAAAATACTTAGGGTTCGCATGTCCGAGGGTCTAATACCTTCAGAGTACCTATCTAAAGTTACTGAAAAAAAAAAATCTGCAAACGAATGCGGGATGTCTGAGCCTGAAACGGTATGGTGCAAAGGTTAGAAAAGGTTATAGAAGAATAGAATGCTTGAGTACAATGGGAATCATATAGGTTAGGATAGGTTAGCTTAGGTTAGGCTAGGCTGGTTTAGGCTAGGCTAGGTTAGGTTAGACATGTAGAAGTATGGGCTTAGGTTAAATTATCAAAGACCAGAGTAAAAGTGGGTGCTAGGTTAGGTTAGGTTAGCCATGTAGAAGTTAGGTTAGGTTATTTTATGTTAAGTAATGTTAGGTTAAACGAGTGGAAGTATGGGGCTTAGGTTAGGTTAGATTAGGTTGGGATAGTCTTAGAAGGAATGTGTGCAAGTTTGACGTCTTACCATTAGAACATACAGAACTACGCAAAAGAATCGTTAAATGAGATTAACATGTGTAGCATACTGGAGCAGTGTACAAAGACGGATTCAATAGCTATTTGAATAACAAGGTTACGTCTTCTAATGTTAGTTTACAAAACGAGTTGGAGGGAGGAGAAGAAGAAGCATGTATAACCTTAAATAGCGTTGAAGAAATGTCTCTAAAGAGCTTTGTGGTTAAGTTAGGTTAGTCTTAGAAAGACTGTAAACAATTCTCTAGACGAGAACATCATACACTTACGAATGGATGGAATTTGATCATGAAAGCATAACAAATCCCTAAAAGGGCTCCATATACCCCCCAAAAGCATTAAAACATACTAAAGACATGAGAATACCTGACAATCGGGACAAACCTTCAAAAATTCGTAAAAACCCTCTAGAATACCGCAACAGCGGCTAAAATAGCAACTAAACTTCCAAGAAGCATCAACGTTTCGTAAAAAGTATGGCAAATACTTAGGGTTCACATGTCCGAGGGTCTAATACCTTCGGAGTAGCTATCTAAAGTTACTGAAAAAAAAATCTGCAAAAGAACGCGGGATGTCTAAGACTGAAATGGTACGGTGTGAAGGTCATAATAGGTTAGAATAGGTTATAGAAGAATAGAACGCTTAAGTTAACTAGGAATTAAATAGGTTGGGTTGGGTCAGGTTAAAATATCTTAACAAATAGGAAGATTTATGCTCCCTTAGGTTAAGTAGCATTAGGGTAGGTTACACGAGTAGAAGTATGAGGCTTAGGTTATGTTAAATTATGAAAGTTCAAAGTAAGAAAGAGTGGGAGCTAGGTTAGGTTAGACGAGTAGAAGTATGGGGCTTAGGTGAGGTTAGGTTAGGTTAGGATAGGATAAGTTAGACGAGTAGAAGTATGGGGGTTAGGTTATGTTAAATTATGAAAGTTCAAAGTAAAAAAGAGTGGGAGCTAGGTTAGGTTAGACGAGTAGAAGTATGGGGCTTAGGTGAGGTTAGGTTAGGTTAGGATAGGATAAGTTAGACGAGTAGAAGTATGGGGGTTAGGTTATGTTAAATTATGAAAGTTCAAAGTAAAAAAGAGTGGGAGCTAGGTTAGGTTAGGATAGGTTAGGTTAGGTTAGGTTAGGTTAGCGTGGCTATGTGGGGCGAGGTAACATTATGTTGGGATAATATATTCAATCAAGTTAGAAAGCTCTTGTGTTAGGAGACATACATCGATATAGTGAACGGCATATTCAACTACCATGAATGCTCACAAACATACATACACTGCTATAGGCTTTAAAAGTTATCCCTAGAGATTCAAACACCTACAACGTCCTGCGCCCTTCTATCCTCCTACCTAATAATCCTTAGGTTACGTATGGCGGCCATCTTGCCCATAAAAAAGTGTGCCAGTTCTGTCCTAATCTCCCTACTGCTGTGTAATATAGCATGTTGATGTGGCTCTTGGCTAAAGTTGTTTTCCTTATGTTAAGTGGAATTCTTTCATTCTGTTTCAGAATTTTTCATGTAATTGGATTAGATAGTATTGTTAAGCACCAAAAGTTTATTGAATATCTTTTGGTTTATTATTATCATTGGCAAAGCATGGACTTATTTGATGGGTAGACTGAATAGTCATATTGTGCCCTCTAAACTTGCATAACTTGTCTTTAAGGTACATATATTAAAATGCAACTCACTGAAGATAGAAGGTTTGTTTTTACTAGAATATCAACTCCAAGTTATAGGGAATACAAGCTATTGGAATTCAACAAAAGCCAACTGTAATGTATTTTCCCCATTGTGGTGCTCACTGGTTACTTTCAGTGACATTATGTTTGTTCATATGGCTCCAGCACCAGTATAGGTTGCGCGTTCTTGCTTGACGAATGACCTTGAGCAGAAATCCAATGAGTGAGTCTACCCTTAATAAACAGGTCAGCAAATGTTTATGCTACGATAACAGACACCTCTGTTTTCCTCTGTCGCGTTTGTGTATACAGTCGACTGCAGAAGTTTAGCGCGGTACGGATGTATGTATGCATGCAACGAAAATAGCAATTCAGACGAGGGAGAGATGTCGGGAATAGAATAAATGCAAGAAAGTTAAGTGGAAACAGTTATAGAGGTATAGTGTATAATACGTGTGGCTGATATTACTGCAAGTGTCATAAATTGATTTGTAGTGTTGTACTACTTCAGCTCAGAAGCATGCGCGTCATCTCACTGCAGACTGTACCTCCTCTCTCTCGTTCCCGCAAAAGCTGAGTAGAGACTCGCATTCAACCTTTCATATAAAATTTTCATTTGTCAAGAAGTAACGCGCGACCTATAACTGCTTCTAAAATATACCTACGGAAAATATATGGAGTAGTATGTATTAATTGCAGCTCCTAAGTTGATGATAGACATAACCTTACAGGATGTCAACTGTAGAGTTTAAAGAAGACAATCCTTGTTGGGCAAAAGGCATAGAGTTCCATGTGTGCATTTATTTGGGGTAGTTTTAGTACTTACATAACTGATCTAATCTTTTTAAATTGTTGTTTTTGCAATACCATTTCCCATTAAATAGAACACAGTGCAATATTTAGCACTGGGAAGCGATTAAATCAACTGTGTTCTTTCAAAATGAGATCTGATGTGCTCACTGACTTGAAACTAATAACACTACTTCAATTTAATTCAATTTATTTCATCCATAATAACATATACATGTTATTGCATATTGTCAGAATATTTCTTAAAAAGTATATACATTGTTTACAATCACAATTCATCCAGCCTGTACATACTCCTTTGTATTAGAAAATTCTTTAGTTCCCTTTTAAATAGTTTCCCTTTTGTTGCTTTTACAGAATTTGGTAGTGTATTAAACAGTATTTTGCCCATTATTAAAGGATCTTTGTCTGTTGTCTTTTTATTTAAATTTATTCTGTGTGCTTGTTTCATACTTACGATAGTCTTATTGATGTTACCCAGTCCCTCTTCGCTGATTACAAACATAATTACTTTATAAACATATAAGGATACTACAGTTAATATTTTATGTTCTCTAAAGATACAAAGAGACCCAAAAACATCCAAACTGCTGTATGGTGTTTTTCCACTGTGCAAATGGAAACACAATAACGCAGCTGCTGTACACAAGGTCATGCGGTTGACTTGTTTTTCTCTGCTCTGAAAGTGCAGTGTTGAGCTGACGCACTATCGTGTGGTCGAGTTATTGCCAGTGTGCTTTATTGTTTTGTCCTGTACTTTATCACAAAATGTAAAATGGCTCAGCATTTGTTTTCTACTGTACAGCATGAATTTATTTATGAATCATATGCGTTAACTCAGTCAGCTCGAAAAGTGAAATTGCAATTTGCAGAAAGATTTCCAGGTGATCTGCAATTTCTTTCTCTGGGGTAACTTAAAGCATAAAGTGTAAAAGACAAATCCACAAACACTGGAAGAATTAAAACTAAGTATCCACCAGGAACTTGTCAACATTTCTCAATGTGAACTATGGCAAGTTAAGCATAGTTTACTAAAGAGGTGCCAAAAATGCCTGGACAATAACGGAGACCAATTTCATCATCTCCTTTAATAGCATTGGTAAGTAAAGCCTTTAAAAGTAGTTTTAAAAATGTATGGTTTTATCCCTGCTGTTTTGACAGTGGTGGTAGATAACAAGCACATACAGGCAAAATACAGTGCAGCCGATTCACAGTCTTTTGGATCACTTGCTTTTTCTACATTATTCTCTTCTATTTAAATTGTACATATAGATATCTTATGCATTTCTTCTGCAAAACTAATCATCTATTCATGTTTGTTAAGCAAGTGTTACCCCATACCTCAATTGAATATTGCAGATGTGGATGTATTATTCTATAATAGGTTAGTTTTAAGTGTTCTGCAGTTAGGTATTTTGAGAATTCTTAGTAGGTAAAGATTTGTGCTTATCTTCTTGCATATGCAATCAGTGTGATCTCTGAAGGTTAGGTTCTCATCTATGATAATACCTAAGAACATTATTTTATCTAACAGCTGTATTTGTTCTCTGTTTTATGTTACATTAACCAAACTTTTGTTATTATACCTATTATTGCAGTGTGTAGTGTAAAGACAGTCATTTTCAATTCTTGGGAACATATTTACATACTTAAACAATGTGTTTGTGTTTTAAGTTAACATTAATAGGAAGTTATGAATATATTTCAGCTAAACAGATACACAATCTCATTCTCTTTGTATATTTCCACGGCCACAACATCATAGAAAGTTGTAAACAGCCTCTGAGAGTTTACAAAAGTCAACCATAACATTTCAAATAAAATTTGAAAACAGTTATATGATAGGCTAAGAAAAATTACCAACAATGGAGAGAATCAATAAAATTGTGGCATTTACTTTAAACTGAAGGATACCAGCCAATTCAAGAGAAGTGGCTTCCCAATACCAGTCTTGAATTAGATATGCCATGTATAAGATGCTGGAATGCTGAAGTCTGAGAAATATGCTCACAAAGGTGTTATGAGTGATGATTCATTAATAAGTATAACATATTCAGAGTGACCATTCAAAGAGCTGCATTTTAATATAGTTTTACTATGTGTTTATCATAATATTAGAAAGTGATTGGTGAACTTAGAAAAGGTGTACCAAGCAAGATAGCTCCATAGTAACGTGGAGGCTCGCATTTGGAAGGTTGTGGGTTTGATTCCTGTGGCAGACTTTCCTGACCCATGGGGTTTTTAGGAGGTTTCCCCAGGTCGCTAGGTGAATGTAGGGAAGGATGATTATATATCCCAAATTTCCTGTACTTCTATTCCACTTTAATAACCATTTCACTCATCGTTCACCCCGTTGGTTCTTTCAGGGTGCAAGTGTCAGTGAAGGTGTTAGGTGCAGCTTGGTAGGGATGATGTGCACACAGGAACCCTTTCCATCCCTTGTTGTCTGTAGGATCCAGGTAGGGGGGTGGCAAATGGGGGCATTGGACCCCACTGGGATTCCCGGAAGACCTAATGACTTCAAGGTGTGGTCAAGCTTCGAAAACCTTAGGGACCTCTGTCAATACCTGTACTATTGGTCTGGATCTTGCCATCCAGTATCTCCTCTCACCTCATCCTTCCTTGTAGGGGTGCCCCCTTGGGGGATAAGTACAATAAGCCCAGTTTCAGTGTCAAACCGCCTCTGTGTCTTTCCTATTCCTCCTATTCTTATTCCTAGAAAAGCTGTACACAGGCTAAAGTTTACTCTAACTTCATTTAATGTTACAAGTGCTATAAAGTGTTTAAGCCTATTTTCATCAGTGTAATATATAAAGTTTCTAAATATACAGTTTAAACTTACAATATAGGTATGTGTTTATTTCCAACAAATTGACTGTAGTTCCAGACCACACCTGGACAAGACCAAAGTGCTCACCAATAAATACATAGCTAGCCCAGGTTATATAACAAAACAACACACAAAGAATTACAACTCTACAAAGAACCAGATGATGCAGGTAAAAAAAAACTACATATTATTACCATTGTGCACAATATCACTCAATAATTTCACCAGGAAAATTTTAACCTTCCTGCAGGTTGCACAGGTGGACATTTCAATTGAATTCACAACAGAATTGCAATTGTAATTTATGCTCAGGATGAATTGTAGAATTCTCAAGTGTTCTTTTTCTCTGTTTCTTTCACATACTGCAAGAGTGATAGACATACAAGCATGAATTCATGTTTTGGAATATGTGTCTTCACAAATGGCTCACTTTACAAAGCTTCCAGTTAAGATGGAAGCAGGTAAACAACAGAGATAATTGTAATTGAAACCAGGAAAAGTAAAAAATTACATGAAGATATTGGACTTTTTTGGAACAGTGCATAGCCAGTCAGTGTTTTGAATGACAGTTGGTTAGTCCTTAATATCTGTAGTATCTGTAATGAATATTTATCGCTTGTCCGTTAGAGCATGTATATGCTATAGGTTACAATTTACAAATTTACAATTGCAATATTTACATGTTTAAAAACTCTTCTATGCTATAGAAGCTGTAGTCATTTAAGAAATTTAGTAACATTTTTTTTAAATCTTTGCTGTAATTCAACATTTTCATATGGATTCAGGTAACTTGTTGTACAGATGTAGGCAAGCATATGTGAAATTATTTTCATACATTTTTGTCTTGTAAGAATTTACAAATAAGTTATGCTTAGTTCTGGTGTTATAAGTATGCACTTCTGAATTTGTATTAAATGAATTTAAGTGATCTTTCACATATACAAGAGGTTTATATATGAAAATACTTGGCAAACAAAAGATACTTAACTTCTTAGAGCATGCTTTACATTTAGTTGTGATAGATAGACATGCTATAATTGTAATTATTTTCTTGTGCATTCTGATTGTAACATTTTTGTTCACGACTCCAGGATATGGAAAAATTCAGGTGCCTACACTTTGAAGACTGGTAATACTATCAATTACCCACCCAGAAATACCTTCAGTGATAGTGGCCTGTATAATAATACAGGGTTCTTCATTTAAAACGTAACTGGGGCTCGACATTTTGCCTATATGCGATTGGGTGTGCCACAACTGGCTTTGCTCCTACATAAACTCTGCACATAAAGCACATGTAACACTCTTACCTTATAGAAGATGCTGGAAATGTCATCAACCCTCGGCTAAACAAGTATTATATTGGGAGAACATACTCTGATTCATACGATTAAGTTGTTATACATTCTTTACACACAGAGTTAATGTAGGAGCAATGCCAGCTGTAGCACACCCAATTGCACCCGTTAGTTTTTAAATAAACTCTATACATCATGTGGCCTAACATTTGAAAGTAGAAAACCCTTACTTGAATTACAGGATGCTGGTGAAGACAATATACCAATGGCAGCTGATGCAGAACGGGAAGCAGTGTGCCTTAGAGAGAGGGGTCAGCAAAGAAGATCACAAAAATAATACATTTGGGATAACTTTTCACATCACTGTATTCATATCTCAGCATTTCACAAAGGTATATCCACACAATGTTTAAATATTTGTAAACTTTGTCATTGATATTCTGTGTCCATCAGTGTTTATCACCAGTACTTGAGGAAAGAAACATATAGCTATAGGGATAGGGCGAGCAATTGGAGAGGTGGAGTATAAAGAAAAGCAAGGGAAAAATAAATGAGAACTCACAGAAATTAAATAACTGATTACTTAAAGGCTAATGCACATATTTAGTTTTAATTATTTTCTCAGGGGTCTCCATCTAGGGGATATGTGAATAGCGACCACAAGGTACCCAAGCTGAGCAGAATATTACTTCCACTTACTGGTGTTTTGCTCCTCACTGTAGCTTTTCTATCTGACCTTACCTTGGTCATCTCTTGTTCTCTTCTGACCCCGATGCTATTAGAGTTCCCAAGGGCTAGGGAGTCTTTATTTTTCCAACCTCTCCATTTCTCTAATTTCTCTCTAAACTCTTAACCCCTAACATGCTGACCTGTCATGGCATGTAATACGTCCTTTGATTGGTAATCAGAGGAGATGGTTGGTGAATTTATTTTGATAACTCTCCCGGTCAGGTCGGTGAGACCCGTAAACGAACGACAGGTGTGGTCCTCCAGACATTCTGGGGGTTGTGAGAGAGCAATGTAACCGCCAAAACATAAAAATATGGTGCTCTCTAAAAAAAATGGTTACTGTTACTGCTATTGCTCTCTTCAAATATTGGAGAGCAAGAGGATTAATGACTTCATTGTCAGAAATCCAGCATTAACTAACAACAACAGTTTTAATTAAAGATTCATATAAACAGGGACAAAGTCTAAACTTTTTCATTCTCTTTCTTCTTTCTACAGTTCCAGTGCTTCTTTTGCAAGCTTCAACACTTCAATTTTCAGTTTATCTTTTTAGTTTCGTTCCTTTCTGCCTTTTGCTTAAGTACTGTCAGTTGCTTAAATAGAACCAATGTTTGAATGAGATTTTCTGACAAGGGGGCAATCTAAGTTTGTGTTATATTTATGACAATAATGATAGTAATACCCATGGTGGTAGCATTGGTGTGTTATATACATAAAGCATAGCAGCAGCAATATGGATTCACAGTCTTTAAAAGTACTGTGATTTTGTATTTCTGAGCAGTACACATATATAATTCTCCCAAAACTGCTTAGTGTAAGTCCGGGGCAATGTGTTTTCCATTTTCAAATCTAGTTTTGTCTACACATTCCCCCATTGCAGTTTTTACCTGAGAAGCTGTAATATTAACATTACTTACTTGAAGTTGAAGCCTTTGATTCCAACTGGAATACATTACTCTGTAACTTTTCGCTTTCTTGTATCAAATTTGGGCCATACTGATGAATAGCAGAACAGTGAGTTGCCAGAAACTGAACAGAATACTGCAAGCTGCAATTCTCATTGCTGGCACAGAGTTGCTGGAATTGTGACCCTGAATGCCAACGCAACTAATGAACCTGAGAATTGTTTAGCTTACTTGCGACATGATACCTCTGCTTATGCAAGGCTCATACTCGTACCATTACCAGTCTGCATCGAAAGGTTCCATGTTTTCTTGTATTTGCAGAGTGTAGTTATATGTTGTTGTTGTTGTTGTTTTCTAGTGCCTTGCATCTGGCAATGAAGCCATTAGCATTCGTGCTTTCCAATACTTTTGAACTGTAGTTTCTTCTGATCTTAATGCTTCACAGGTCTTCAAGTGTTCTTCATTCATTTCTGCTGGATCGTTACACAGGACACATATTGGTGAGGCTGAGATACCTATTCTGTAGAGATGACTTGCTAAGCAAAGAGTGTAGTTATATTAAATACAGCAAAAAGAAAAATACTTCCATGGCAGGGAATAAAGTGGGGGAAAGTACTTAATGACAGGGGGAAATTACCCCTCCCCCTGCTAAACCTTAAGTAGAACCAACCTCTGCAGTTCACTGGTGGTTAATCCAGATCACTTAGTTTCTGCTTACCTGCAGATCTGCAATATGCTTTATTGATTCCCTATCGTCAGAGGTTGACACTCGACATATGTCGCTTAGAATGGGCTCCTGGACATCAGTTGTTACCTAAGTTGAGAGTACTGGTTCAAACCCAACCTGTAGCCTCCTGTAAATATAAGAGTGTGGACATTACTCTTTATAGCAGCATATACTTACAGCTTGTCCAAAACGTTGTGGCATTCCCCCACTCCCGAATCAAAGATGCGCAATATCACTGAGCAGTCCACTTGCATAAAAGAAAAGTGGGGGTCAGTCTAATTATACGACCAAATTCCTCAACATAGGAGTGCCCTGATTAAGTCTCTTGGGGACTATAACCCCACTGAACGCATGCGTTTGGGACACCGGGTTCCCCGCATGGCTTGCGGGCATCCCCAGTAACGAAGGAGACATCCCTTCAACAGCGAAAGCTGAACACCATGACAGTCCTCCAAGATAAGCTTGGATTCTAAATTCAAAATTATATGAACCTCCATATTTGGACTTTCACACCAGCAGTGCCCAACAGAAGTTGCACACTGAATAAGCAGCCGCTGAGGAGCATAATCTTGCTGCCTCCTTACTACCCACTACCTCAATTCTCACCCGCCACCCTGCAAAACCCTACATCCTGTCATAAAGTGGTTAAGCCCTAAAAGGGCAGGTACACGCATGACACACCAAGGGCTGTTCTCAGCCTGCCAGATAGTGTCATCGTCGGGGTCAGTCTTCCAACTGTCGCAAGAGTGATAAGTTCATGCTTTGTACATGTGGCTGCCTCCAAGTTCTGATAACCTTCTAGCCACTTGCTCCCCCCACCACTCTCACCACTTCTCTGCATTTCTCCTCAATCGCACATATGGAGTGTCACGACTTTTTAGACAAGCTGTAATTTAATATCAATAGATCATGAAAATTATGCCTCTGGTTTTCTCTGATTCTTATCTGTCATTGTTATGGAAGGATTTGAATTCACCTGCAGGATATCCAGCAATTCCTCTCCCATTCCTTTAATGCAAGTTGCTTGTTCTCAGTATGCTTTAAGTCAGTTTTAAGCTTTAGCCTTGATTTTATATTTGTTATCGTTTTTCAGTATCTCACCATATGTGAAGGGAATTTTGAATTCCTCCTCTAACTACTGTTTACCAGGTCTTCTGTGACATCAGGGGCCAGTGCGGCGTTTAACTATGCTATTACATCATAATCACACCCCAAGTCTCATTTGAGCAGGGATGCTGTGCCCTAGAATGTCTACCCACAAGCAACATGACCTTGCTTTTGGCACAATTTACAATTTCATCTAAAACCTGCTCTTGGGGACTTGTAGCCTGATCAACATTCAGTGTTTCAACAAAACTGCATTTATTATTAGCTGTAATTTAGTTGTTTTAATATATAGTAATGGTGCAGTCATTACATCATACCTGGGTATATATTTATTGTATCGTGTGTATCAGAATGCTATTTTTCAATGAAATTATTAATAGAAAAACGTAGAGAGTTTAATATAGAAATGTACCTTGCTTAGAAAGCCTTTGATAAAATTAATGGGAATAAATTGTTAGAAATTTTAGTCGACTACAATATATCAAAACAGTATGTTTGAAACGTTAATAATATCTACAAAGCCAATTTGATTTCAGTTTGTATCAACAGTTCATATACTGAATGGATCGAAATTAATACTGGTGTAAGACAACTAATTGGCTTCTTGCCCTTGCTGTTTATAATATACAGGAATAGAATTATTCAAGAATGGTGACAAATGAGACATGGTTCCATTCAGAAGATTAACAGACTCCAAACGCTGGACTCCCTGCTTTTTGCACATGGTTTAGTGTTAGTAGTACACACAGAAAAAGATTTACAGTTTTCTGCAGCTAATCTGAATATTGTCTGGAAAAGATACAAAAAAATAAAATAAAATAAAATACAATAAAATAAAATAAAATAGAATAGAATAGAATAGAATAGAATAGAATAGAATAGAATAGAATAGAATAGAATAGAATAGAATAGAATAGAATAGAATAGAATAGAATAGAGTAGAATAGAATAGAATAGAATAGAATAGAATCGAGTAGAGTAGAGTAGAGTAGAGTAGAACAGAATAGAATAGAATAGAGTAGAATAGAGTAGAATAGAATAGAATAGAATAGAATCGAGCAGAGCAGAGCAGAGCAGAGCACAGCCGAGCAGAGCCGAGCAGAGCCGAGCAGAGCCGAGCAGAGCCGAGCAGAGCCGAGCAGAGCCGAGCAGAGCCGAGCAGAGCCGAGCAGAGCCGAGCCGGGCCGAGCCGGGCCGAGCCGAGCCGAGCCGAGCCGAGCAGAGCCGAGCAGAGCAGAGCAGAGCAGAGCAGAGCAGAGCAGAGCAGAGCAGAGCAGAGCAGAGCAGAGCAGAGCAGAGCAGAGCAGAGCAGAGCAGAGCAGAGCAGAGCAGAGCAGAGCAGAGCAGAGCAGAGCAGAGCAGAGCAGAGCAGAGCAGAGCAGAGCAGAGCAGAGCAGAGCAGAGCAGAGCAGAGCAGAGCAGAGCAGAGCAGAGCAGAGCAGAGCAGAGCAGAGCAGAGCAGAGCAGAGCAGAGCAGAGCAGAGCAGAGCAGAGCAGAGCAGAGCAGAGCAGAGCAGAGCAGAGCAGAGCAGAGCAGAGCAGAGCAGAGCAGAGCAGAGCAGAGCAGAGCAGAGCAGAGCAGAGCAGAGCAGAGCAGAGCAGAGCAGAGCAGAGCAGAGCAGAGCAGAGCAGAGCAGAGCAGAGCAGAGCAGAGCAGAGCAGAGCAGAGCAGAGCAGAGCAGAGCAGAGCAGAGCAGAGCAGAGCAGAGCAGAGCAGAGCAGAGCAGAGCAGAGCAGAGCAGAGCAGAGCAGAGCAGAGCAGAGCAGAGCAGAGCAGAGCAGAGCAGAGCAGAGCAGAGCAGAGCAGAGCAGAGCAGAGCAGAGCAGAGCAGAGCAGAGCAGAGCAGAGCAGAGCAGAGCAGAGCAGAGCAGAGCAGAGCAGAGCAGAGCAGAGCAGAGCAGAGCAGAGCAGAGCAGAGCAGAGCAGAGCAGAGCAGAGCAGAGCAGAGCAGAGCAGAGCAGAGCAGAGCAGAGCAGAGCAGAGCAGAGCAGAGCAGAGCAGAGCAGAGCAGAGCAGAGCAGAGCAGAGCAGAGCAGAGCAGAGCAGAGCAGAGCAGAGCAGAGCAGAGCAGAGCAGAGCAGAGCAGAGCAGAGCAGAGCAGAGCAGAGCAGAGCAGAGCAGAGCAGAGCAGAGCAGAGCAGAGCAGAGCAGAGCAGAGCAGAGCAGAGCAGAGCAGAGCAGAGCAGAGCAGAGCAGAGCAGAGCAGAGCAGAGCACAGCAGAGCAGAGCAGAGCAGAGCAGAGCAGAGCAGAGCAGAGCAGAGCAGAGCAGAGCAGAGCAGAGCAGAGCAGAGCAGAGCAGAGCAGAGCAGAGCAGAGCAGAGCAGAGCAGAGCAGAGCAGAGCAGAGCAGAGCAGAGCAGAGCAGAGCAAGGCAGAGCAGAGCACAGCAGAGCAGAGCCGAGCAGAGCCGAGCAGAGCCGAGCAGAGCCGAGCCGAGCCGAGCCGAGCCGAGCAGAGCCGAGCAGAGCCGAGCAGAGCCGAGCAGAGCCGATCAGAGCCGAGCAGAGCCGAGCAGAGCCGAGCAGAGCCGAGCAGAGCCGAGCAGAGCCGAGCAGAGCCGAGCAGAGCCGAGCAGAGCCGAGCAGAGCCGAGCAGAGCCGAGCAGAGCCGAGCAGAGCCGAGCAGAGCCGAGCAGAGCCGAGCAGAGCCGAGCAGAGCCGAGCAGAGCCGAGCAGAGCCGAGCAGAGCCGAGCAGAGCCGAGCAGAGCCGAGCAGAGCCGAGCAGAGCCGAGCCGAGCCGAGCCGAGCCGAGCAGAGCCGAGCAGAGCCGAGCAGAGCCGAGCAGAGCCGAGCAGAGCCGAGCAGAGCCGAGCAGAGCCGAGCAGAGCCGAGCAGAGCCGAGCAGAGCCGAGCAGAGCCGAGCAGAGCCGAGCCTAGCCGAGCAGAGCCGAGCAGAGCCGAGCAGAGCCGAGCAGAGCCGAGCAGAGCCGAGCAGAGCCGAGCAGAGCCGAGCAGAGCCGAGCAGAGCCGAGCAGAGCCGAGCAGAGCCGGGCAGAGCCGGGCAGAGCCGGGCAGAGCCGGGCAGAGCCGGGCAGAGCCGGGCAGAGCCGGGCAGAGCCGGGCAGAGCCGAGCAGAGCCGAGCAGAGCCGAGCAGAGCCGAGCAGAGCCGAGCAGAGCCGAGCAGAGCCGAGCAGAGCCGAGCAGAGCCGAGCAGAGCCGAGCAGAGCCGAGCAGAGCCGAGCAGAGCCGAGCAGAGCCGAGCAGAGCCGAGCAGAGCCGAGCAGAGCCGAGCAGAGCCGAGCAGAGCCGAGCAGAGCCGAGCAGAGCCGAGCAGAGCCGAGCAGAGCCGAGCAGAGCCGAGCAGAGCCGAGCAGAGCCGAGCAGAGCCGAGCAGAGCCGAGCAGAGCCGAGCAGAGCCGACCCGAGCCGAGCAGAGCCGAGCAGAGCCGAGCATAGCCGAGCAGAGCCGAGCAGAGCCGAGCAGAGCCGAGCAGAGCCGAGCAGAGCCGAGCAGAGCCGAGCAGAGCCGAGCAGAGCCGAGCAGAGCCGAGCAGAGCCGAGAAGAGCTGGGCCGGGCCGGGCCGGGCCGGGCCGGGTCGAGCCGAGCCGAGCCGAGCCCAGCCGAGCCCAGCCGAGCCCAGCCGAGCCGAGCCGAGCAGAGCAGGGCCGAGCAGAGCAGAGCAGAGCCGAGCAGAGCCGAGCAGAGCCGAGCAGAGCCGAGCCGGGCCGGGCCGGGCCGGGCCGAGCCGGGCCCGGCCGAGCCGAGCAGAGCCGAGCAGAGCAGAGCAGAGCAGAACAGAGCAGAGCAGAGCAGAGCAGAGCAGAGCAGAGCAGAACAGAGCAGAGCAGATCAGAGCAGAGCAGAGCAGATGAGCAGAGCAGATGAGCAGAGCAGAGCAGAAGAGCAGAGCAGAAGAGCAGAGCAGATGAGCAGAGCAGATGAGCAGAGCAGATGAGCAGAGCAGATGAGCAGAGCAGATGAGCAGAGCAGATGAGCAGAGCAGATGAGCAGAGCAGATGAGCAGAGCAGATGAGCAGAGCAGATGAGCAGAGCAGATGAGCAGAGCAGATGAGCAGAGCAGATGAGCAGAGCAGATGAGCAGAGCAGATGAGCAGAGCAGATGAGCAGAGCAGATGAGCAGAGCAGATGAGCAGAGCAGATGAGCAGAACAGATGAGCAGAGCAGATGAGCAGAGCAGATGCGCAGTGCAGATGAGCAGAGCAGATGAGCAGAGCAGATGAGCAGAGCAGATGAGCAGAGCAGACGAGCAGAGCAGATGAGCAGAGCAGATGAGCAGAGCAGATGAGCAGAGCAGATGAGCAGAGCAGAGCAGATGAGCAGAGCAGAGCAGATGAGCAGAGCAGAGCAGATGAGCAGAGCAGAGCAGATGAGCAGAGCAGAGCAGATGAGCAGAGCAGAGCAGATGAGCAGAGCAGAGCAGAGCAGAGCAGAGCCGAGCAGAGCCGAGCAGAGCCGAGCAGAGCCGAGCAGAGCCGAACAGAGCCGAGCAGAGACGAGCAGAGCCGAGCAGAGCCGAGCCGGGCCGGGCCGGGCCGGGGAGGGCCGGGCCGAGCCGGGCCGAGCCGGGCCGAGCCGGGCCGAGCTGGGCCGAGCCGGGCCGAGCCGGGCCGAGCCGGGCCCAGCCGAGCCGAGCCCGGCCGAGCCGAGCCGAGCCGAGCCGAGCAGAGCAGAGCAGAGCAGAGCAGAGCAGAGCCGAGCCGAGCAGAGCAGAGCAGAGCCGAGCCGAGCAGAGCCGAGCAGAGCCGAGCAGAGCCGAGCAGAGCCGAGCAGAGCCGAAGAGAGGCGAGCAGAGCCGAGCAGAGCCGAACAGAGCCGAGCAGAGCCGAGCAGAGCCGAGAAGAGCCGAGCACAGCCGAGCAGAGCCGAGCAGAGCCGAGCAGAGCCGAGCAGAGCCGAGCAGAGCCGAGCAGAGCCGGGCCGGGCCGGGCCGGGCCGAGCCGGGCCGAGCCGAGCCGAGCCCAGCCAAGCCGAGCCGAGCCGAGCAGAGCCGAGCAGAGCAGAGCAGAGCAGAGCAGAGCAGAGCAGAGCAGAGCAGAGCAGAGCAGAGCAGAGCAGAGCAGAGCAGAGCAGAGCAGAGCACAGCAGAGCAGAGCAGAGCAGAGCAGAGCAGAGCAGAGCAGAGCAGAGCAGAGCAGAGCAGAGCAGAGCAGAGCAGAGCAGAGCAGAGCAGAGCAAGGCAGAGCAGAGCACAGCAGAGCAGAGCCGAGCAGAGCCGAGCAGAGCCGAGCAGAGCCGAGCCGAGCCGAGCAGAGCCGAGCAGAGCCGAGCAGAGCCGAGCAGAGCCGAGCAGAGCCGATCAGAGCCGAGCAGAGCCGAGCAGAGCCGAGCAGAGCCGAGCAGAGCCGAGCAGAGCCGAGCAGAGCCGAGCAGAGCCGAGCAGAGCCGAGCAGAGCCGAGCAGAGCCGAGCAGAGCCGAGCAGAGCCGAGCAGAGCCGAGCAGGGTCGAGCAGAGCCGAGCAGAGCCGAGCAGAGCCGAGCAGAGCCGAGCAGCGCCGAGCAGAGCCGAGCAGAGCCGAGCAGAGCCGAGCAGAGCCGAGCAGAGCCGAGCAGAGCCGAGCAGAGCCGAGCAGAGCCGAGCAGAGCCGAGCAGAGCCGAGCAGAGCCGAGCAGAGCCGAGCAGAGCCGAGCAGAGCCGAGCAGAGCCGGGCAGAGCCGGGCAGAGCCGAGCAGAGCCGGGCAGAGCCGAGCAGAGCCGAGCAGAGCCGAGCAGAGCCGAGCAGAGCCGAGCAGAGCCGAGGAGAGCCGAGCAGAGCCGAGCAGAGCCGAGCAGAGCCGAGCAGAGTCGAGCAGAGCCGAGCAGAGCCGAGCAGAGCCGAGCAGAGCCGAGCAGAGCCGAGCAGAGCCGAGCAGAGCCGAGCAGAGCCGAGCAGAGCCGAGCAGAGCCGAGCAGAGCCGGGCAGAGCCGGGCAGAGCCGAGCAGAGCCGGGCAGAGCCGAGCAGAGCCGAGCAGAGCCGAGCAGAGCCGAGCAGAGCCGAGCAGAGCCGAGCAGAGCCGAGCAGAGCCGAGCAGAGCCGAGCAGAGCCGAGCAGAGCCGAGCAGAGCCGAGCAGAGCCGAGCAGAGCCGAGCAGAGCCGAGCAGAGCCGAGCAGAGCCGAGCAGAGCCGAGCAGAGCCGAGCAGAGCCGAGCAGAGCCGAGCAGAGCCGAGCAGAGCCGAGCAGAGCCGAGCAGAGCCGAGCAGAGCCGAGCAGAGCCGAGCAGAGCCGAGCAGAGCCGAGCAGAGCCGAGCAGAGCCGAGCAGAGCCGAGAAGAGCCGAGCCGGGCCGGGCCGGGCCGAGCCGGGCCGAACCGGGCCCAGCCAAGCCGAGCCCGGCCGAGCCGAGCCGAGCCGAGCCGAGCAAAGCAGAGAAGAGCAGAGCAGAGCAGAGCAGAGCAGAACAGAGCAGAGCAGAGCAGAGCAGAAAAGAGCAGAAAAGAGCAGAGCAGAGCAGAGCAGAGCAGAGCAGAGCCGAGCAGAGCCGAGCAGAGCCGAGCAGAGCCGAGCAGAGCCGAGCAGAGCCGAGCAGAGCCGAGCAGAGCCGAGCAGAGCCGAGCAGAGCCGAGCAGAGCCGAGCAGAGCCGAGCAGAGCCGAGCAGAGCCGAGCAGAGCCGAGCAGAGCCGAGCAGAGCCGAGCAGAGCCGAGCACAGCCGAGAAGAGCCGAGCAGAGCCGAGCAGAGCCGAGCAGAGCCGAGCAGAGCCGAGCAGAGCCGAGCAGAGCCGAGCCGGGCCGGGCCGGGCCGAGCCGAGCAGAGAAGAGCCGAGCAGAGCAGAGCAGAGCAGAGCAGAGCCGAGCAGAGCCGAGCAGAGCCGAGCAGAGCGGAGCTGGGCCTGGCCGAGGCGGGCCGAGCCGGGCCGAGCCGGGCCCAGCCGAGCCGAGCCAGGCCGAGCCGAGCCGAGCCGAGCCGAGCAGAGCAGAGAAGATGAGCAGAGCAGAGCAGAAGAGCAGAGCAGAAGAGCAGAGCAGATGAGCAGAGCAGATGAGCAGAGCAGATGAGCAGAGCAGATGAGCAGAGCAGATGAGCAGAGCAGATGAGCAGAGCAGATGAGCAGAGCAGATGAGCAGAGCAGATGAGCAGAGCAGATGAGCAGAGCAGATGAGCAGAGCAGATGAGCAGAGCAGATGAGCAGAGCAGATGAGCAGAGCAGATGAGCAGAGCAGATGAGCAGAGCAGATGAGCAGAGCAGATGAGCAGAGCAGATGAGCAGAGCAGATCAGCAGAGCATATGAGCAGAGCAGATGAGCAGAGCAGATGAGCAGAGCAGATGAGCAGAGCAGATGAGCAGAGCAGATGAGCAGAGCAGATGAGCAGAGCAGATGAGCAGAGCAGATGAGCAGAGCAGATGAGCAGAGCAGATGAGCAGAGCAGATGAGCAGAGCAGATGAGCAGAGCAGACGAGCAGAGCAGACGAGCAGAGCAGATGAGCAGAGCAGATGAGCAGATGAGCAGATGAGCAGATGAGCAGATGAGCAGAGCAGATGAGCAGAGCAGATGAGCAGAGCAGATGAGCAGAGCAGATGAGCAGAGCAGATGAGCAGAGCAGATGAGCAGAGCAGATGAGCAGAGCAGATGAGCAGAGCAGATGAGCAGAGCAGATGAGCAGAGCAGATGAGCAGAGCAGATGAGCAGAGCAGAGCAGAGCAGATGAGCAGAGCAGAGCAGAGCAGAGCAGATAATATAAAAAAATAAAAATCTGCATACTGGACCCCGGCACCTAATTTCTTAAACCGGGGTCAATATTCAGATCTTTATTATTTTATTACAAATATAAAACAAATATACACTTTACAAAATTTACAAATTAACAAAATAAAATAAAAATAAAATAATTTAAAACACAACATTTTAACATCCTAAAACCACACCTCTTCTAACTAAAATTAAGAGAAAAAAAAACCAATAAATTACCAAAATAAAATCTAAAAATTTCCATCTCATCCCTAATCATACCTATTCAAAACTTTTATAAATTTAATAAAAAATCTATAAAAATTTTAAAAAATCACCTCTTTAAACACAAGCTCTTATAAATTATAAAATAACTTATAAGAACCTTAACTTTCAAAATCAAAATTTATAAAAAAACAAAAAATTTTAAATAAAATATTACTGGTATCCAGTAATAAAATAAATAACTGGTAACCAGTTACTACTAAATCTACAAATATAAAAAATCCATAACAAAACAAAATATGACCGCCGGAATCCGGCGGCCATCTTGGTACTGGTACCCAGCACCAAAACTCCTTTACTCCACACTACAACTCAATTACACTCATGCATAATTATATAATAAACAATAATCAAAGTAACTATTGAACATAATCAAATTACACATTTAAAAATATACACATAGACATCATACAACACAAACATTACAACATTCAAAATCTTCAGAACCTCAATTAAATAACTCAAAAATACAAATTATCTTCAGACCTCCAAAATAAACAACAAATCCTTCAAATTTCTTAATCTCAGACCTCCAAAATAAACAACAAATCCTTCAAATTTCTTAATCTACTAAAGCTTTAAAACATTTGAGTTTATTTAATAAAATAAAATATTGCATTAAATTTAAATCAAATATTAAAATTTCAAATTCAGATTTATATATTAAATATTACAAAAAATTTTTGATCCCTAAATTTAGAAAGCATTTGAAACTATTTAAACTCTATACTACAACACAAATACACTCGTACATAATTATATAAAATGGGAGACATAATAATCAAAATGACAATTAAATATAAACAAAATTGCACATATTTAAGATAATACACTAAAACATCATCTAACATAAAAATACAACATTTAAACATTTTCAAAACCTCATTTTCATAAAAATTTCAAACATTTCTTTATTGTCGGTATTTATATCTTATTGGTCATCTTGTGTATCAGATAAACCAATATCAATGTTATTTCTGTGCTGTTGATTTTGTATCCTCTCGGATCGTCTTATTAATGGGTCCTGATGTTGAATATTTATTTGCCTTGGCAGAGTTTTGGTCTCGATGGCAGATTTGCTGATGGTATTAGCCATTGTCTCTAGGTGGTGGAGTAAATCCTTATCCCTTACGATGTTGCAGATTTGGTGTCCTTGTAATGGTGTCCGATGTTCTTCTGTCAGGTGTGCATATTTTGGACATTCAAAGAAAACATGTTCAGGAGTGTCTTGGATGTTGCATATATCACATATATCGGTTAATTGTTTATTAATCTTTAGCCAGTAGGTTCCATACGGGCCGTGCCCGGTTAGGAAATGTATTGTACCTTTTGTATAATTAAAACTTTTATACTTCTTTTGTAATCTTTCTCTAATGTTACCGAAAATTGAGTAAGTTCTCCTGCCTTCTTCTATTAAATCCCACTCTTCTTGCCAGATTTGTAATAGTTTATTTTTGACGTCTCGTTTCTTGTAATAAAAACCATCCATTATTTCAAAAACTTTTCCTTGATCTCCTTTTTTCATCCAAAAGCATGCACCCCTGTATCGTAGGGTAAGGTCAATAGGCCAAATTCCCAGGATAACTAGCAGAGCAGAGCAGAGCCGGCCGTGACGGGCCGGGCCGGGCCGGGCCGGGCCGGGCCGAGCCGGGCCCAGCCGAGCCAAGCCCGGCCGAGCCGAGCCGAGCCGAGCAGAGCAGAGCAGAGCAGAGCCGAGCAGAGCCGAGCAGAGCCGAGCAGAGCCGAGCAGAGCCGAGCAGAGCCGAGCAGAGCAGAGCAGAGCAGAGCAGGGCAGAGCAGAGCAGAGCAGAGCCGAGCAGAGCCGAGCAGAGCCGAGCAGAGCCGAGCAGAGCCGAACAGAGCCGAGCAGAGCCAAACAGAGCCGAGCAGAGCCGAGCAGAGCCGAGCAGAGCCGAGCAGAGCCGAGCAGAGCCGAGCAGAGCCGAGCCGGGCCGGGCCGGGCCGGGCCGGGCCGGCCCGAGCTGGGCCGAGCCGGGCCGAGCCGGGCCCAGCCGAGCCGAGCCCGGCCGAGCCGAGCCGAGCCGAGCCGAGCAGAGCAGAGCCGAACGGAGCCGAGCAGAGCCGAGCAGAGCCGAGCAGAGCCGAGCAGAGCCGAGCAGAGCCGAGCAGAGCCGAGCAGAGCCGAGCAGAGCCGAGCAGAGCCGAGCAGAGCCGAGCAGAGCCGAGCCGGGCCGGGCCGGGCCGGGCCGGGCCGGCCCGAGCTGGGCCGAGCCGGGCCGAGCCGGGCCCAGCCGAGCCGAGCCCGGCCGAGCCGAGCCGAGCCGAGCCGAGCAGAGCAGAGCCGAACGGAGCCGAGCAGAGCCGAGCAGAGCCGAGCAGAGCCGAGCAGAGCCGAGCAGAGCCGAGCCGGGCCGGGCCGGGCCGGGCCGGGCCGGGCCGAGCCGGGCCGAGCTGGGACCAGCCGAGCCGAGCCCGGCCGAGCCGAGCCGAGCCGAGCAGAGCAGAGCAGAGCAGAGCAGAGCAGAGCAGGGCAGAGCAGAGCAGAGCAGAGCAGAGCAGAGCCGAGCCGAGCAGAGCCGAGCAGAGCCGAGCAGAGCCGAGCAGAGCCGAGCAGAGCCGAGCAGAGCCGAGCAGAGCCGAGCTGAGCCGAGCAGAGCCGAGCAGAGCCGAGCAGAGCCGAGCAGAGCCGAGCAGAGCCGAGCCGAGCCGAGCAGAGCCGGGCCGGGCCGGGCCGTGCCGGGCCGAACCGAGCCGACCCGAACCCAGCCGAGCCCAGCCGAGCCGAGCCGAGCCGAGCAGAGAAGAGCGGAGCAGAGCAGAGCAGAGCAGAGCCGAGCAGAGCCGAGCAGAGCGGAGCTGGGCCTGGCCGAGGCGGGCCGAGCCGGGCCGAGCCGGGCCCAGCCGAGCCGAGCCAGGCCGAGCCGAGCCGAGCCGAGCAGAGCAGAGAAGATGAGCAGAGCAGAGCAGAAGAGCAGAGCAGAAGAGCAGAGCAGATGAGCAGAGCAGATGAGCAGAGCAGATGAGCAGAGCAGATGAGCAGAGCAGATGAGCAGAGCAGATGAGCAGAGCAGATGAGCAGATGAGCAGATGAGCAGAGCAGATGAGCAGAGCAGATGAGCAGAGCAGATGAGCAGAGCAGATGAGCAGAGCAGATGAGCAGAGCAGATGAGCAGAGCAGATGAGCAGAGCAGATGAGCAGAGCAGATGAGCAGAGCAGATGAGCAGAGCAGATGAGCAGAGCAGATGAGCAGAGCAGAGCAGAGCAGATGAGCAGAGCAGATGAGCAGAGCAGAGCAGAGCAGAGCCGAGCAGAGCCGAGCAGAGCCGAGCAGAGCCGAGCAGAGCCGAGCAGAGTCGAGCCGGGCCGTGACGGGCCGGGCCGGGCCGGGCCGAGCCGGGCCGAGCCGGGCCGAGCCGGGCCCAGCCGAGCCAAGCCCGGCCGAGCCGAGCCGAGCCGAGCCGAGCAGAGCAGAGCAGAGCAGAGCAAAGCAGAGCAGAGCAGATCCGAGCAGAGCCGAGCAGAGCCGAGCAGAGCCGAGCAGAGCCGAGCAGAGCCGAGCAGAGCCGAGCAGAGCCGAGCAGAGCCGAGCTGAGCCGAGCAGAGCCGAGCAGAGCCGAGCAGAGCCGAGCAGAGCCAAGCAGAGCCGAGCAGAGCCGAGCAGAGCCGAGCAGAGCAGAGCAGAGCAGAGCAGGGCAGAGCAGAGCAGTGCAGAGCCGAGCAGAGCCGAGCAGAGCCGAGCAGAGCCGAACAGAGCCGAGCAGAGCCGAACAGAGCTGAGCAGAGCCGAGCAGAGCCGAGCAGAGCCGAGCAGAGCCGAGCAGAGCCGAGCAGAGCCGAGCAGAACCGAGCCGGGCCGGGCCGGGCCGGGACGGGCCGAGCCGGGCCGAGCCGGGCCCAGCCGAGCCGAGCCCGGCCGAGCCGAGCCGAGCCGAGCAGAGCAGAGCCGAACAGAGCCGAGCAGAGCCGAGCAGAGCCGAGCAGAGCCGAGCAGAGCCGAGCAGAGCCGAGCAGAGCCGAGCAGAGCCGAGCAGAGCCGAGCTGAGCCGAGCAGAGCCGAGCAGAGCCGAGCAGAGCCGAGCAGAGCCGACTAGAGCCGAGCAGAGCCGAGCAGAGCCGGGCCGGGCCGGGCCGGGCCGAGCCGAGCCGAGCCCAGCTGAGCCCAGCCGAGCCGAGCCGAGCCGAGCAGAGCAGAGCAGAGCAGAGGCGAGCAGAGCCGAGCAGAGCCGAGCAGAGCCGAGCAGAGCCGAGCAGAGCCGAGCCGGGCCGGGCCGAGGCGGGCCGAGCCGGGCCCAGCCGAGCCGAGCCCGGCCGAGCCGAGCCGAGCCGAGCCGAGCAGAGCAGAGCAGAGAAGATGAGCAGAGCAGAAGAGCAGAGCAGAAGAGCAGAGCAGATGAGCAGAGCAATTGAGCAGAGCAGATGAACAGAGCAGATGAGCAGAGCAGATGAGCAGAGCAGATGAGCAGAGCAGATGAGCAGAGCAGATGAGCAGAGCAGATGAGCAGAGCAGATGAGCAGAGCAGATGAGCAGAGCAGATGAGCAGAGCAGAGCAGATGAGCAGAGCAGAGCAGAGCAGAGCAGAGCCGAGCAGAGCCGAGCAGAGCCGAGCAGAGCCGAGCAGAGCCGAGCAGAGCCGAGCAGAGCCGAGCAGAGCCGAGCAGAGCTGAGCAGAGCCGAGCAGAGCCGAGCAGAGCCGAACAGAGCCGAGCAGAGCCGAGCAGAGCAGAGCAGAGCCGAACAGAGCCGAGCAGAGCCGAGAAGAGCCGAGCAGAGCCGAGCAGAGCCGAGCAGAGCCGAGCAGAGCAGAGCAGAGCAGAGCAGAGAAGATGAGCAGAGCAGAGCAGAAGAGCAGAGCAGAAGAGCAGAGCAGATGAGCAGAGCAGATGAGCAGAGCAGATGAGCAGAGCAGATGAGCAGAGCAGATGAGCAGAGCAGATGAGCAGAGCAGATGAGCAGAGCAGATGAGCAGAGCAGATGAGCAGAGCAGATGAGCAGAGCAGATGAGCAGAGCAGATGAGCAGAGCAGATGAGCAGAGCAGATGAGCAGAGCAGATGAGCAGAGCAGATGAGCAGATGAGCAGAGCAGATGAGCAGAGCAGATGAGCAGAGCAGATGAGCAGAGCAGATGAGCAGAGCAGATGAGCAGAGCAGATGAGCAGAGCAGATGAGCAGAGCAGATGAGCAGAGCAGATGAGCAGAGCAGATGAGCAGAGCAGATGAGCAGAGCAGAGCAGATGAGCAGAGCAGAGCAGATGAGCTGAGCAGAGCAGAGCAGAGCAGAGCCGATCAGAGCCGAGCAGAGCCGAGCAGAGCCGAGCAGAGCCGAACAGAGCCAAGCAGAGCCGAGCAGAGCCGAGCAGAGCCGAGCAGAGCCGAGCAGAGCCGAGCTGAGCCGAGCAGAGCCGAGCAGAGCCGAGCAGAGCCGAGCAGAGCCTAGCAGAGCCGAGCAGAGCCGAGCAGAGCCGAGCAGAGCCGGGCCGGGCCGGGCCGGGCCGGGCCGAGCCGAGCCGAGCCGAGCCCAGCCGAGACCAGCCGAGCCGAGCAGAGCAGAGCAGAGCAGAGCAGATGAGCAGAGCAGAGCAGAAGAGTAGAGCAGAAGAGCAGAGCAGATGAGCAGAGCAGATGAGCAGAGCAGATGAGCAGAGCAGATGAGCAGAGCAGATGAGCAGAGCAGATGAGCAGATGAGCAGAGCAGATGAGCAGAGCAGATGAGCAGAGCAGATGAGCAGAGCAGATGAGCAGAGCAGATGAGCAGAGCAGATGAGCAGAGCAGATGAGCAGAGCAGATGAGCAGAGCAGATGAGCAGAGCAGATGAGCAGAGGAGATGAGCAGAGGAGATGAGCAGAGCAGATGTGCAGAGCAGATGAGCAGAGCAGATGAGCAGAGCAGAGCAGATGAGCAGAGCAGATGAGCAGAGCAGAGCAGAGCCGAGCAGAGCCGAGCAGAGCCGAGCAGAGCCGAGCAGAGCCGAGCAGAGCCGAGCAGAGTCGAGCAGAGCCGAGCAGAGTCGAGCAGAGCGGAGCAGAGCCGTGCAGAGCCGAGCAGAGCCGAGCAGAGCCGAGCCGGGCCGGGCCGTGCCGAGCCGGGCCCGGCCGAGCCGAGCCCGGCCGAGCCGAGCCGAGCCGAGCCGAGCAGAGCAGAGCAGAGCAGAGCAGAGCCGAGCAGAGCCGAGCAGAGCCGAGCAGAGCCGAGCACAAAATAAAATAAAATAAAATAAAATAAAATAAAATAAAATAAAATCTGAATATTATACCCCGGCACCTTGACAACTATACCGGGGCATTTATTCAAATTTTCTATTTATTTAACCAAAATTATTGATATACAATCATCATTATAATATATGTTTCAGAATTTCTAACTACAAAACAAAAGAAAACTACAACAAAAACATAAAATTTCCTAAAGTTACTGGTTGCCAGCAAATCTAATTCTACTAACAAAAAAATAACTAAGACATCTACACTATTCTAAAAAAGAAAACATTAATTTAAATAAACCTAAAAACTTCCAGCTATCTTATAACTCTATGCCACTGGTTTCCAGCGACTGGACAACTGGTTAAAAAAACAAAATACCAATACTGGTAACCAGCACTATATATTAAAAATTTATTTACATTTGTATAAATAAGTTCATTTACATCTTCCCCTGGCTGGACTCCTCCTTCTCCTGCAACAATGCTACGTTTCCTCTTCTCTGCCTGTCTCGTAATCTAGAAGATCTTCTTATCTCATCTATTTCAATTTGTTCATTTTCAATCCATTCTACCTCGATGTTTTCAGTTTCCCAAGCTTTTTTACTAACGTAATTGGTTAAAAACTGTAGTTTTTCAATTAAATTTGGATTTCTAATTATATCATTTATATAATATCCTCCTAATTGATGCCTTTCTTCTACATTCATAGTTTCATACCTTTCGCATTCAAAGATCGCATGCTCCGGGTTATCTTGTACTTGACAGATATTACATATATCAGAATTCGTTTTTTTTATTTTTTTCCAATATGTTTTATATGGTCCATGTCCAGTTATATAATGAATGAATCCTTTTGTTGGTTGAATGAAATTTAATTTTAATCTTTCTCTAATATTCTGGAAAAATCCATAAACTCTTCTACCTACAGCACATTCCGACCATTCATTTTGCCATTTATTTTTCAAAGCATTTTTTACTTCCCAAATTTTATCTGTTCTTACACCACTAATTTTATAAACTTTTTCTAAATTTCCTTTCTTTAGCCAGAATTTTGCTCCCTTTAATTTTACCAATAGATCAATGGGCCATATTGCTGTAGAGACTAACAGTGCCATTGTGGGTGTTGTATTTACTGCTCCTGTTAGCCTTAATAAGATCTTTCTTTGGGTTCTTCTTAGCAGCATTTTAATTTGCACATTATCCATTCTTTCCGCCCAAACTGCTGCAGCATAAGTAATAATTGAGGCAAAGATTGTATTGTGATAAATTTGTATGGTCTGTAAGGGAAGTACAAAATTTAATTTTGTAATTCTTGCCAATTTTAACATTATTTTCTCAGATTTCTGCCTAATATAATCTGTGTGTTTTCTGAAATTAAATTTTTCATCCAACATTATCCCCAAATATCTAACTTCTTTTACTCTTCGAATATTTTGATTATTAATTTTTATTGTTGGATCCCTTTTTAAGTTTCCTTTTAAGAGCAAATAATTTGATTTATTTGGTGCAATTTTTAATTTGGTTATTTCACACCAATTTGATAATTTTGCAGTAACTTCCTTCGCTTTAATTTCCAATTCCCTTCTGCTTTGCCCATCCACCATTATCACAATATCATCAGCATACGCAATTATATCTAAAACATTTCCATCATTTTCCAATTGTTCCAAGAGACTTTCTGACAAAATATCCCAAAAAAGGGGCCCCAAAATAGAACCCTGAGGACAGCCTTTAGTAATTTGCTTCCTAATGTCGTAATTTGAGCCTCCAATGTATGCTTCTCTATTTAGACAATAATCTTTTAATAAATTATATATGGTACCTGGATATTCCTTCTCTCTTAAGATGCCAAAAAAATACGGCCACCATAAATTATCAAAAGCACCAGATATATCCACAGATATTCCAATTACATAATTTTTTGAGCTTTTTAACACAATATCTTGTACTTTTAAAATAGCATCCTCAGTTGAATATCCTTTCCTGAATCCAAATTGTTTCATATTCATCCCTATCATTATTCTAAATTCCATCATCCTTTTATAAATTAATTGTTCAAATATTTTGCCTAAAGAATTTAACAAGCATACTGGTCTAAAAGATTTTGGTTGTGTTCTATCTTTATCTGCTCCTTTACTTAAGATCACAACTTTGGCTTCCTTCCAAATATTTGGAAATCTTCCTCTTACTAAACAGTCATTAAATAAAAAATACAAAAATAAAATTATTTCTTCCCGTAGATTATATAAGACTTCATTTATAATACCATCTGGACCAGGTGCCTTTTTCTTTTTCAATTTTTCAAGAATTAATTTTATTTCCATCAAATCAAATGGATAAACAACACTTCCTTTATACCGCGAATTCATCTGATTTCTTCTTGCCACATGAATATCATTATCCTCTTCCTGATTATCATCTGGCAGTAACGTATGTAACAATAATTTTACCGATTCTTCCCCACTTTCTGTCATTTGTCCATTTCCTTTATCTAAAGTTGTTAATATTTCCGGTTTCTTGATTTTATCCATGATGATTTTATATGGTTGTCCCCAGATATCCGTTTTTAAGTTTTGCTCAACAAATTTCTCCCAGTATTGTTTTCTTGTATCTTCTAATAATAATTTATATTTATTTTTGGCTTCCCTATATTTCCTCAAATTTTCTTCTCTTTCCATATATATGTTCGATTTTTGATAAATTCTTCTCAATTTCCTGGTTATTGACCTTTGCTTCTGTAACTTATTTGTCCAGATTTTCTCTTTAGTATTAAAAATCTTTAATTTCGGAACAGATCTTGATACCGCTAGATTAATAGCTTCTGTTAGGTTTCTTGCATCAAAATCAACTGATAATCCCGTATATTGTAATTCTAATTCTTTAAATTCTTGCCTCATTTGTTCCCAATTTGCCCTTTTAAAATTATATCTTATTTCTACATCTTCTTGAAGTATCTTCTTCTCCAGCAGAAAGTCAAAATAAATCAAATTATGATCACTTGTTGTTTGACCTTGTGTGACCCTCCAATTAATGATTTTTTTCTCCGCATTGCTAGAAGCTAAAGTAATATCTATATTTTCCTCCGCCCCTGCTCTATTTTGAAATGTTGGAGGATTTCCAGATTTATTCATTACATATAAATTCAATTCCGAAATAATTTCTTCCAATTTCTCTCCTCTTTCGTCGGGATTTTTACTATACCACCATGTAGACTTTGCATTGCAATCGCAAACATGTATAATTTCTTTATCTCTAAATTTATTTTGAATATTTTGCAATTTATTTAAAAAAGGTTCAATGTCCCAACTATATTGAAAATAATAGTTTGCTAATATAAAACTACCTTGCCTGCTTATAATTTCAATACAATTTACATGCGTATCCAAAAACTGTGCTATATTTACTATTTCCAAACTTTCATTAATAATTACTATTGCTGCCATTGCATTTTTCGAAGATAATATTTGTCTTGATCTCAAGGGCATAAAAGGAATATTAGAATGTACAACATACGGTTCCTGAATGCAGATTATATCCAATTTTAATTCTTCTATTAATTTTCTAATTTCCCCCATAACTAATTTGCTTCTTTGCCCATTTATCTGAGCTATTCTCAAATTTATTTCCATGATAAATTTTTAAAACTTAGTCCGCTAAAAACATTTGTTCTTAATTTAGCAAAATTTTGTCTATTTTCATCCACTTCCTTTGCCATATTATGGTTAAAAAATTTTCGTTTTGTTATGGGTTTCCTCACTTGGGTTACTTTATTCTTCTGATTTAAGTTTATCTTATTACTTGTATTAATGGCCGATATACAAGATCCTATCACATTATCTGATTTATTAATTCTGCTCGGAATTTTTTTAGTATTTATTTTACAAGATATTGGTTTTGGTTTAAATACTGTATCAGTCTGTTTATTAATAATTATAATTTCCTTTGGCTTTTCTTTTACTTGTTTCATTTTTCTAATTGTCCCCGGATGTCTGGTCTGCACGTAGCAATAAGGCCAATTTGCTGACGAATCAAATACCACCCTTCCATAGCATAATACGAAATCATTATACAGTTCTTCCAAGTCCAAAATTTCTCCTCTTCTTTCAAAAGCTTTCTCTAATAAATCTTTTAGATCCTCTGCATTGGTTGGTAAATTTTTTGTTCTTAATTCCATTTTATCTATGGCATTTGGGATCGTAAAAGTAATTTTATCTCCATTTTCATATAATTTTCGCACAACAAGTCTTAAGGCTGCCATCAATGTTTTAGGTTCTTCAAGTCTACTTAATTTTAACATTAGCTCAAAATTTTGATAAATTTCCTTAACATTTTCATTTTCACTTTTCTTTTCCTTACTTTTCTCACTTCTTTGTTCAACTACTAAATTTACATTCTCTTTTTCCTCATGCTCTATACATATATTATCATATTCTATTACATCTTGATGTATTAGAACTTCTTTTTTCTCAAAATTTATAAATTTCGGAATCCTTTGATTTATCTTTTCTTTATTATCTATATTATTTAACCTACTTTGTTTTGGTTCATTATGTACTATAGCCTCGACACATATTATATTTCTCAATTCTTCCTCTTTATAATTCTCCCTAACATTCTTATTTAGTACACTTTTTTCTATTTCTATCTCTTCTTCTACTTTACAATTTTTATCACTTAAATTATCTTTTCTTTTTTTATATTCTATTACTCTTTTAATATTTCTCCTTATCCTACATGGAGTATTTCTGTTCTTTTTTACTGCTAAGGGATACTTTGAAGCTTTATTATCCATAATCAATTCTAGAAATTATTCTTTCCAACATCATATTGTATGTTGAACAATTTCCTTTTCCTCCACAGGTCTTCTTTCTTCTTGTGCAGGGAACACAAATATTTTGCGCTGACTTTTGACAATCCTTCCTCTGGTGATCATATTCTCCACAATTTCCACACGTTTTCCTTTCCTCTCTGCATGTTTTTGCCACATGTCCATAATTATAACAATTCAAGCACTGTGGTACAGAAACATAATTCTTTACACTAACTGCTTGAAAACCAATATATACTCTTTCCATTTCCACAATTTGTTTCCATAATTTTGCTGAGACTGCAGCAACATGATGCACTGTAGCTCTATTTCTTGGTCCTGTTTTAAATTTCAACAAAAATTGTTTACCAAACTCTTCTTTCGTCATACGATCCTCAAAATTCTGATGATACATATTTTCCTTCAACTCCTCATTTGAAACTCCTGTCAAAACATTGTACATAATGATTTGCGGATCTCTCTTCTTCGGCTCCTCAATTTTCAAATTTTTTTCCAATAAATCTTTACTATTAATCACTTTATCCACGTCCTCTTTTGTTTCCATCTCTAAAATTACATTATTTCCTACTGGTCTGCAACTACTAATTTTTATTTTATTTTTTGCTGGATTTAGATTCTTGGTAACTGTTGCTTGTAATTCTTTGACATCCATATTTGTTTTTGATGAGATAAAAACAACATGTTTTTTCTTCTCCAATGCCCTCCTTACTTGTTGTTGTTTTCCTGTTATTACTGGAGTAGCTGCTACATGTGCAAAACTTTTTGATGTTTCTTGCTTTATTGCTTTCGCCTCTTTCCACACTTTGGCCTCCGTTACCGCTTTACCTTTCTCAATATTTACTTTAAAGAATTCTTTTCTCATTTCCTGTAAAAGAAATAAAACTCTTTCCTTTAATCTACTTCCCATTCTTGTATCATTAGTCAATATGGAATTGGCTTCATTACAATAATCTTCATACTTCATCATTCCAAGACAATCATTATTGATTTCTTCCTCCACCCCACCTTTATCTTGTACATTACTATTCTCCATTTTATTAACTTTTACTTCTTCCTTTCTCTTTTCACTTAATTCTTTTTCTTCTTTCTTCTTCTCCTCTTTATTTACTTCCATAATCCCTGCATCCTTATTCTTCTTATCTTCTTTCTTCTTCTCTTTCTCTTCTTTCCTCCTTTCTTCTTTTTCACCTCCCAATTTTATTTTCTTTTGCCCCTTATCATCGCTTCTAGGTGAAGCCCTTTGCAAACTAATCCTGGCTTTTAAATCTTCCATCCATACCACAAATATTTATTGAAATATAAAATATAACAAAAAACACTGGTTTTCTGCGCGCCGCGAGTGTACAGCACTTCCGCTTAACAGCGCGTGCGGTGAAGGTCAATGCAGCAGCACACAGCTGACTGCAGGTGCACATGCACTAATGCTATGCTATATGATACAGTTACTTGATATCTATAACTACCAATAACTTTTAAACTACTTCTCTCATAGCAATTATTCAAATACTCACAGATTACTACTTCAATAATCTTGCCTTCTATATAAATCACTATACAAATAAACTTATTTATACCACTTTAAATTTACTTAATAGCAGAGCGCATGAGTAACACATCTGCCTCGTTACTCCATTCATGCGCACAGCCGAGCAGAAACGAGCAGAGCCGAGCAGAGCCGAGCAGAGCCGGGCCGGGCCGGGCCGGGCCGGGCCGAGCCGAGCCGAGCCCAGCCGAGCCGAGCCGAGCCCAGCCGAGCCCAGCCGAGCCCAGCCGAGCCGAGCCGAGCAGAGCCGAGCGGAGCAGAGCAGAGCAGAACAGAGTAGAGCAGAGCAGAGCCGAGCAGAGCCGAGCAGAGCCGAGCAGAGCCGTGCAGAGCCGAGCAGAGCCGAGCAGAGCCGAGCAGAGCCGAGCAGAGCCGAGCAGAGCCGAGCAGAGCCGAGCAGAGCCGAGCCGGGCCGGACCGGGCCGGGCCGGGCCGGGCCGAGCAGGGCCCAGCCGGGCCCAGCCGAGCCGAGCCCGGCCGAGCCGAGCCGAGCCAAGCCGAGCACGGCCGAGCCGAGCCGAGCCGAGCAGATCAGAGCAGAGCAGAGCAGAGCAGATGAGCAGAGCAGAGCAGAAGAGCAGAGCAGAAGAGCAGAGCAGATGAGCAGAGCAGATGAGCAGAGCAGATGAGCAGAGCAGATGAGCAGAGCAGATGAGCAGAGCAGATGAGCAGAGCAGATGAGAAGAGCAGATGAGCAGAGCAGATGAGCAGAGCAGATGAGCAGAGCAGATGAGCAGAGCAGATGAGCAGAGCAGATGAGAAGGGCAGATGAGCAGAGCAGATGAGCAGAGCAGATGAGCAGAGCAGAGCAGATGAGCAAAGCAGAGCAGATGAGCAGAGCCGAGCAGAGCCGAGCAGAGCCGAGCAGAGTCGAGCAGAGCCGAGCAGAGCCGAGCAGAGCCGAGCAGAGCCGAGCAGAGCCGAGCAGAGCCGAGCAGAGCCGAGCAGAGCCGAGCAGAGCCGAGTAGAGCCGAGCAGAGCCGAGCAGAGCCGAGCAGAGCCGAGCAGAGCCGAGCAGAGCCGAGCAGAGCCGAGCCGGGCCGAGCCGGGCCGAGTCGGGCCGAGCCGGGCCCAGGCGAGCCGAGCCCGGCCGAGCCGAGCCGAGCCGAGCCGAGCAGAGCCGAGCAGAGCAGAGCAGAGCCGAGCCGAGCAGAGCCGAGCAGAGCCGAGCAGAGCCGAGAAAGAGCCGAGCAGAGCCGAGCAGAGCCAAGCAGAGCCGAGCAGAGCCGAGCAGAGCCGAGCAGAGCAGAGCAGAGCAGAGCAGAGCCGAGCAGAGCCGAGCAGAGCCGAGCAGAGCCGAGCAGAGCCGAGCAGAGCCGAGCAGAGCCGAGCAGAGCAGAGCAGAGCAGAGCAGAGCAGAGCCGAGCCGAGCAGAGCCGAGCAGAGCCGAGCAGAGCCGAACAGAGCCGAGCAGAGCCGAGCAGAGCCGAGCAGAGCCGAGCAGAGCCGAGCAGAGTCGAGCAGAGCCGAGCAGAGCCGAGCAGAGCCGAGCAGAGCCGAGCAGAGCAGAGCAGAGCCGAGCAGAGCCGAGCAGAGCCGAGCAGAGCCGAGCAGAGCAGAGCAGAGCAGAGCCGAGCAGAGCCGAGCAGAGCCGAGCAGAGCCGAGCAGAGCCGAGCAGAGCTGAGCAGAGCCGAGCCGGGCCGGGCCGGGCCGGGCCGAGCCGAGCCGAGCCGAGCCCAGCCGAGCCCAGCCGAGCCCAGCCAAGCCGAGCCGAGCAGAGCCGAGCGGACAGAGCAGAGCCGAGCAGAGCCGAGCAGAGCCAAGCAGAGCCGAGCAGAGCAGAGCAGAGCCGAGCAGAGCCGAGCAGAGCCGAGCAGAGCCGAGCAGAGCCGAGCAGAGCCGAGCAGAGCTGAGCAGAGCCGAGCCGGGCCGGGCCGGGCCGGGCCGGGCCGAGCCGGGCCGAGCCGGGCCCAGCCGAGCCGAGCCCGGCCGAGCCGAGCCGAGCCGAGCACGGCCGAGCCGAGCCGAGCCGAGCAGAGCAGAGCAGAGCAGAGCAGAGCACAGCAGAGCAGAGCAGAGCAGAGCAGAGAAGATGAGCAGAGCAGAGCAGAAGAGCAGAGCAGAAGAGCAGAGCAGATGAGCAGAGCAGATGAGCAGAGCAGATGAGCAGAGCAGATGAGGAGAGCAGATGAGCAGAGCACATGAGCAGAGCAGATGAGCAGAGCAGATGAGCAGAGCAGATGAGCAGAGCAGATGAGCAGAGCAGATGAGCAGAGCAGATGAGCAGAGCAGATGAGCAGAGCAGATGAGCAGAGCAGATGAGCAGAGCAGATGAGCAGAGCAGATGAGCAGAGCAGATGAGCAGAGCAGATGAGCAGAGCAGATGAGCAGAGCAGATGAGCAGAGCAGATGAGCAGAGCAGATGAGCAGAGCAGATGAGCAGAGCAGATGAGCAGAGCAGATGAGCAGAGCAGATGAGCAGAGCAGATGAGCAGAGCAGATGAGCAGAGCAGATGAGCAGAGCAGATGAGCAGAGCCGAGCAGATGAGCAGAGCAGAGCAGATGAGCAGAGCAGATGAGCAGAGCAGAGCCGAGCCGAGCAGAGCCGAGCAGAGCCGAGCAGAGCCGAGCAGTGCCGAGCAGAGCCGAGCAGAGCCGAGCAGAGCCGAGCAGAGCCGAGCAGAGCCGAGCAGAGCCGAGCAGAGCCGAGCAAAGCCGGGCCGGGCCGGGCCGGGCCGGGCCGAGCCGAGCCGAGCCGAGCCCAGCCGAGCCCAGCCGAGCCCAGCCGAGCCGAGCAGAGCCGAGCCGAGCAGAGCAGAGCAGAGCATAGCAGAGCAGAGCCGAGCAGAGCCGAGCAGAGCCGAGCAGAGCCGAGCAGAGCCGAGCAGAGTCGAGCAGAGCCGAGCAGAGCCGAGCAGAGCCGAGCAGAGCCGAGCAGAGCCGAGCAGAGCCGAGCAGAGCCGAGCAGAGCCGAGCAGAGCCGAGCAGAGCCGAGCAGAGCCGAGCAGAGCCGAGCAGAGCCGAGCAGAGTCGAGAAGAGCCGAGCAGAGCCGAGCCGGGCCGGGCCGGGCCGGGCCGGGCCGGGCCGAGCCGGGCCGAGCCGGGCCGAGCCGGGCCGAGCCGGGCCGAGCCGGGTCCAGCCGAGCCGGGCCCAGCCGAGCCGAGCCCGGCCGAGCCGAGCCGAGCCGAGCCGAGCACGGCCGAGCCGAGCCGAGCAGATCAGAGCAGAGCAGAGCAGAGCAGATGAGCAGAGCAGAGCAGAAGAGCAGAGCAGAAGAGCAGAGCAGAGCAGATGAGCAAAGCAGAGCAGATGAGCAGACCCGAGCAGAGCCGAGCAGAGCCGAGCAGAGCCGAGCAGAGCCGAGCAGAGCCGAGCATAGCCGGGCCGGGCCGGGCCGGGCCGGGCCGAGCCGAGCCGAGCCGAGCCCAGCCGAGCCCAGCCGAGCCCAGCCGAGCCGAGCAGAGCCAAGCAGAGCAGAGCAGAGCAGAGCAGACCAGAGCAGAGCAGAGCCGAGCAGAGCCGAGCAGAGCCGAGCAGAGCCGAGCAGAGCCGAGCAGAGCCGAGCAGAGCCGAGCAGAGCCGAGCAGAGCCGAGCAGAGCCGAGCAGAGCCGAGCAGAGCCGAGCAGAGCCGAGCAGAGCCGAGCAGAGCCGAGCAGAGCCGAGCAGAGCCGAGCAGAGCCGAGCAGAGCCGAGCAGAGCCGAGCAGAGCCGAGCAGAGCCGAGCAGAGCCGAGCAGAGCCGAGCAGAGCCGAGCAGAGCCGAGCAGAGCCGAGCAGAGCCGAGCAGAGTCGAGAAGAGCAGAGCAGAGCCGAGCAGAGCCGAGCCGGGCCGGGCCGGGCCGGGCCGGGCCGGGCCGGGCCAGGCCGGGCCAAGCCGGGCCGAGCCGGGCCCAGCCGAGCCGGGCCCAGCCGAGCCGAGCCCGGCCGAGCCGAGCCGCACCGAGCCGAGCACGGCCGAGCCGAGCCGAGCAGATCAGAGCAGAGCAGAGCAGAGCAGATGAGCAGAGCAGAGCAGAAGAGCAGAGCAGAAGAGCAGAGCAGATGAGCAGAGCAGAGCAGATGAGCAAAGCAGAGCAGATGAGCAGAGCCGAGCAGAGCCGAGCAGAGCCATGCAGAGCCTAGCAGAGCCGAGCAGAGCCGAGCAGAGCCGAGCAGAGCCGAGCAGAGCCGAGCAGAGGCGAGCCGGGCCGAGCCGGGCCGAGCCTGGCCGAGCCGGGCTGAGCCGGGCCCAGCCGAGCCGAGCCCGGCCGAGCCGAGCCGAGCCGAGCAGAGCAGATCAGAGCGGAGCAGAGCAGAGCCGAGCCGAGCAGAGCCGAGCAGAGCCGAGCAGAGCCGAGCAGAGCCGAGCAGAGCCGAGCCGAGCCGAGCAGAGCAGAGCAGAGCAGAGCAGAGCAGAGCAGATGAGCAGAGCAGATGAGCAGAGCAGATGAGCAGAGCAGAAGAGCAGAGCAGATGAGCAGAGCAGATGAGCAGAGCAGATGAGCAGAGCAGATGAGCAGAGCAGATGAGCAGAGCAGAAGAGCAGAGCAGATGAGCAGAGCAGATGAGCAGAGCAGATGAGCAGAGCAGATGAGCAGAGCAGATGAGCAGAGCAGATGAGCAGAGCAGATGAGCAGAGCAGATGAGCAGAGCAAATGAGCAGAGCAGATGAGCAGAGCAGATGAGCAGAGCAGATGAGCAGAGCAGATGAGCAGAGCAGATGAGCAGAGCAGATGAGCAGAGCAGATGAGCAGAGCAGATGAGCAGAGCAGATGAGCAGAGCAGATGAGCAGAGCAGATGAGCAGAGCAGATGAGCAGAGCAGATGAGCAGAGCAGATGAGCAGAGCAGATGAGCAGAGCAGATGAGCAGAGCAGATGAGCAGAGCAGATGAGCAGAGCAGATGAGCAGAGCAGAAGAGCAGAGCAGATGAGCAGAGCAGATGAGCAGAGCAGATGAGCAGAGCAGATGAGCAGAGCAGATGAGCAGAGCAGATGAGCAGAGCAGAAGAGCAGAGCAGATGAGCAGAGCAGATGAGCAGAGCAGATGAGCAGAGCAGATGAGCAGAGCAGATGAGCAGAGCAGATGAGCAGAGCAGATGAGCAGAGCAGATGAGCAGAGCAGATGAGCAGAGCAGATGAGCAGAGCAGATGAGCAGAGCAGATGAGCAGAGCAGATGAGCAGAGCAGATGAGCAGAGCAGATGAGCAGAGCAGATGAGCAGAGTAGATGAGCAGAGCAGATGAGCAGAGCAGATGAGCAGTGCAGATGAGCAGAGCAGATGAGCAGAGCAGATGAGCAGAGCAGATGAGCAGAGCAGATGAGCAGAGCAGATGAGCAGAGCAGATGAGCAGAGCAGATGAGCAGAGCAGATGAGCAGAGCAGATGAGCAGAGCAGATGAGCAGAGCAGATGAGCAGAGCAGATGAGCAGAGCAGATGAGCAGAGCAGATGAGCAGAGCAGATGAGCAGAGCATATGAGCAGAGCAGATGAGCAGAACAGATGAGCAGAGCAGATGAGATGAGCAGAGCAGATGAGCAGAGCAGATGAGCAGAGCAGATGAGCAGAGCAGATGAGCAGAGCAGATGAGCAGAGCAGATGAGCAGAGCAGATGAGCAGAGCAGATGAGCAGAGCAGAGCAGATGAGCAGAGCAGATGAGCAGAGCAGATGAGCAGAGCAGATGAGCAGAGCAGATGAGCAGAGCAGATGAGCAGAGCAGATGAGCAGAGCAGATGAGCAGAGCAGATGAGCAGAGCAGATGAGCAGAGCAGATGAGCAGAGCAGATGAGCAGAGCAGATGAGCAGAGCAGATGAGCAGAGCAGATGAGCAGAGCAGATGAGCAGAGCAGATGAGCAGAGCAGATGAGCAGAGCAGATGAGCAGAGCAGATGAGCAGAGCAGATGAACAGAGCAGGTGAGCAGAGCAGATGAGCAGAGCAGATGAGCAGAGCAGATGAGCAGAGCAGATGAGCAGAGCAGATGAGCAGAGCAGATGAGCAGAGCAGATGAGCAGAGCAGATGAGCAGAGCAGATGAGCAGAGCAGATGAGCAGAGCAGATGAGCAGAGCAGATGAGCAGAGCAGATGAGCAGAGCAGATGAGCAGAGCAGATGAGCAGAGCAGATGAGCAGAGCAGATGAGCAGAGCAGATGAGCAGAGCAGATGAGCAGAGCAGATGAGCAGAGCAGATGAGCAGATGAGCAGAGCAGATGAGCAGATGAGTAGAGCAGATGAGCAGAGCAGATGAGCAGAGCAGATGAGCAGAGCAGATGAGCAGAGCAGATGAGCAGAGCAGATGAGCAGAGCAGATTAGCAGAGCAGAGCAGAGCAGAGCAGATGAGCAGAGCAGAGCAGAGCAGAGCCGAGCAGAGCCGAGCAGAGCCGAGCAGAGCCGAGCAGAGCCGAGCAGAGCCGAACAGAGCCGAGCAGAGCCGAGCAGAGCCGAGCAGAGCCGAGCAGAGCCGAGCCGGGCCGTGACGGGCCGGGCCGGGCCGGGCCGAGCCGGGCCCAGCCGAGCCAAGCCAGGCCGAGCCGAGCCGAGCCGAGCCGAGCAGAGCAGAGTAGAGCAGAGCAGAGCCGAGCAGAGCCGAGCAGAGCCGAGCAGAGCAGAGCCGAGCAGAGCGGAGCAGAGCCGAGCAGAGCCGAGCTGAGCCAAGCAGAGCCGAGCAGAGCCGAGCAGAGCCGAGCAGAGCCGAGCAGAGCCGAGCAGAGCCGAGCAGAGCCGAGCAGAGCAGAGCAGAGCAGAGCAGGGCAGAGCAGAGCAGAGCAGAGCAGAGCCGAGCAGAGCCGAGCAGAGCCGAGCAGAGCCGAACAGAGCCGAGCAGAGCCGAACAGAGCCGAGCAGAGCCGAGCAGAGCCGAGCAGAGCCGAGCAGAGCCGAGCCGGGCCGGGCCGGGCCGGGCCGGGCCGAGCTGGGCCGAGCCGGGCCGAGCCGGGCCCAGCCGAGCCGAGCCCGGCCGAGCCGAGCCGAGCCGAGTCGAGCCGAGCAGAGCAGAGCCGAACAGAGCCGAGCAGAGCCGAGCAGAGCCGAGCAGAGCCGAGCAGAGCCGAGCCGGGCCAGGCCGGGCCGGGCCGGACCGAGCCGGGCCGAGCTGGGCCCAGCCGAGCCGAGCCCGGCCGAGCCGAGCCGAGCCGAGCCGAGCCGAGCAGAGCAGAGCAGAGCAGAGAAGAGCAGAGCAGGGCAGAGCCGAGCAGAGCAGAGCAGAGCCGAGCCGAGCAGAGCCGAGCAGAGCCGAGCAGAGCCGAGCAGTGCCGAGCAGAGCCGAGCAGAGCCGAGCAGAGCCGAGCAGAGCCGAGCTGAGCCGAGCAGAGCCGAGCAGAGCCGAGCAGAGCCGAGCAGAGCCGAGCAGAGCCGAGCAGAGCCGAGCAGAGCCGAGCAGAGCCGAGCAGAGCCGAGCAGAGCCGAGCACAGCCGAGCAGAGCCGAGCAGAGCCGAGCCGAGCCGAGCAGAGCCGGGCCGGGCCGGGCCGGGCCGGGCCGAACCGAGCCGAGCCCAGCCGAGCCCAGCCGAGCCGAGCCGAGCCGAGCATAGCAGAGCCGAGCAGAGCAGAGCAGAGCAGAGCCGAGCAGAGCCGAGCAGAGCCGAGCAGAGCCGAGCAGAGCCGAGCAGAGCGGAGCCGGGCCGGGCCGAGGCGGGCCGAGCCGGGCCGAGCCGGGCCCAGCCGAGCCGAGCCCGGCCAAGCCGAGCCGAGCCGAGCAGAGCAGAGCAGAGAAGATGAGCAGAGCAGAAGAGCAGAGCAGATGAGCAGAGCAGATGAGCAGAGCAGATGAGCAGAGCAGATGAGCAGAGCAGATGAGCAGAGCAGATGGGCAGAGCAGATGGGCAGAGCAGATGAGCAGAGCAGATGAGCAGAGCAGATGAGCAGAGCAGATGAGTAGAGCAGATGAGCAGAGCAGATGAGCAGAGCAGATGAGCAGAGCAGATGAGCAGAGCAGATGAGCAGAGCAGATGAGCAGAGCAGATGAGCAGAGCAGAGCAGAGCAGATGAGCAGAGCAGATGAGCAGAGCAGAGCAGAGCAGAGCAGAGCAGAGCCGAGCAGAGCCGAGCAGAGCCGAGCAGAGCCGAGCAGAGCCGAGCAGAGCCGAGCAGAGCGGAGCCGGGCCGGGCCGAGGCGGGCCGAGCCGGGCCGAGCCGGGCCCAGCCGAGCCGAGCCCGGCCAAGCCGAGCCGAGCCGAGCAGAGCAGAGCAGAGAAGATGAGCAGAGCAGAAGAGCAGAGCAGAAGAGCAGAGCAGATGAGCAGAGCAGATGAGCAGAGCAGATGAGCAGAGCAGATGAGCAGAGCAGATGAGCAGAGCAGATGAGCAGAGCAGATGAGCAGAGCAGATGAGCAGAGCAGATGAGCAGAGCAGATGAGCAGAGCAGATGGGCAGAGCAGATGGGCAGAGCAGATGAGCAGAGCAGATGAGCAGAGCAGATGAGCAGAGCAGATGAGCAGAGCAGATGAGCAGAGCAGATGAGCAGAGCAGATGAGCAGAGCAGATGAGCAGAGCAGATGAGCAGAGCAGATGAGCAGAGCAGATGAGCAGAGCAGATGAGCAGAGCAGAGCAGAGCAGATGAGCAGAGCAGATGAGCAGAGCAGAGCAGAGCAGAGCAGAGCAGAGCCGAGCAGAGCCGAGCAGAGCCGAGCAGAGCCGAGCAGAGCCGAGCAGAGCCGAGCAGAGCCGAGCAGAGCCCAGCAGAGCCGAACAGAGCCGAGCAGAGCCGAGCAGAGCCGAGCAGAGCCGAGCCGGGCCGTGACGGGCCGGGCCGGGCCGAGCCGGGCCGAGCCGGGCCGAGCCGGGCCCAGCCGAGCCGAGCCGAGCAGAGCAGAGCAGAGCAGAGCAGAGCAGAGCCGAGCAGAGCCGAGCAGAGCCGAGTAGAGCCGAGCAGAGCCGAGCAGAGCCGAGCAGAGCCGAGCAGAGCCGAGCAGAGCTGAGCAGAGCCGAGCAGAGCCGAGCAGAGCCGAGCTGAGCCGAGCAGAGCCGAGCAGAGCCGAGCAGAGCCGAGCAGAGCCGAGCAGAGCCGAGCAGAGCCGAGCAGAGCCGAGCTGAGCCGAGCAGAGCAGAGCAGAGCAGAGCAGGGCAGAGCAGAGCAGAGCAGAGCCGAGCAGAGCCGAGCAGAGCCGAGCAGAGCCGAACAGAGCCGAGCAGAGCCGAACAGAGCCGAGCAGAGCCGAGCCGGGCCGGGCCGGGCCGGGCCGGGACGGGCCGAGCCGGGCCGAGCCGGGCCGAGCCGGGCCCAGCCGAGCCGAGCCCGGCCGAGCCGAGCCGAGCCGAGCACAGCAGAGCCGAACAGAGCCGAGCAGAGCCGAGCAGAGCCGAGCAGAGCCGAGCAGAGCCGAGCAGAGCCGAGCAGAGCCGAGCTGAGCCGAGCAGAGCCGAGCAGAGCCGAGCAGAGCCGAGCAGAGCCGAGCAGAGCCGAGCAGAGCCGAGCAGAGCCGAGCAGAGCCGAGCAGAGCCGAGCAGAGCCGAGCAGAGCCGAGCAGAGCCGAGCAGAGCCGAGCAGAGTCGAGAAGAGCAGAGCAGAGCCGAGCAGAGCCGAGCCGGGCCGGGCCGGGCCGGGCCGGGCCGGGCCGGGCCAGGCCGGGCCAAGCCGGGCCGAGCCGGGCCCAGCCGAGCCGGGCCCAGCCGAGCCGAGCCCGGCCGAGCCGAGCCGCACCGAGCCGAGCACGGCCGAGCCGAGCCGAGCAGATCAGAGCAGAGCAGAGCAGAGCAGATGAGCAGAGCAGAGCAGAAGAGCAGAGCAGAAGAGCAGAGCAGATGAGCAGAGCAGAGCAGATGAGCAAAGCAGAGCAGATGAGCAGAGCCGAGCAGAGCCGAGCAGAGCCATGCAGAGCCTAGCAGAGCCGAGCAGAGCCGAGCAGAGCCGAGCAGAGCCGAGCAGAGCCGAGCAGAGGCGAGCCGGGCCGAGCCGGGCCGAGCCTGGCCGAGCCGGGCTGAGCCGGGCCCAGCCGAGCCGAGCCCGGCCGAGCCGAGCCGAGCCGAGCAGAGCAGATCAGAGCGGAGCAGAGCAGAGCCGAGCCGAGCAGAGCCGAGCAGAGCCGAGCAGAGCCGAGCAGAGCCGAGCAGAGCCGAGCCGAGCCGAGCAGAGCAGAGCAGAGCAGAGCAGAGCAGATGAGCAGAGCAGATGAGCAGAGCAGATGAGCAGAGCAGAAGAGCAGAGCAGATGAGCAGAGCAGATGAGCAGAGCAGATGAGCAGAGCAGATGAGCAGAGCAGATGAGCAGAGCAGAAGAGCAGAGCAGATGAGCAGAGCAGATGAGCAGAGCAGATGAGCAGAGCAGATGAGCAGAGCAGATGAGCAGAGCAGATGAGCAGAGCAGATGAGCAGAGCAGATGAGCAGAGCAAATGAGCAGAGCAGATGAGCAGAGCAGATGAGCAGAGCAGATGAGCAGAGCAGATGAGCAGAGCAGATGAGCAGAGCAGATGAGCAGAGCAGATGAGCAGAGCAGATGAGCAGAGCAGATGAGCAGAGCAGATGAGCAGAGCAGATGAGCAGAGCAGATGAGCAGAGCAGATGAGCAGAGCAGATGAGCAGAGCAGATGAGCAGAGCAGATGAGCAGAGCAGATGAGCAGAGCAGATGAGCAGAGCAGATGAGCAGAGCAGATGAGCAGAGCAGAAGAGCAGAGCAGATGAGCAGAGCAGATGAGCAGAGCAGATGAGCAGAGCAGATGAGCAGAGCAGATGAGCAGAGCAGATGAGCAGAGCAGAAGAGCAGAGCAGATGAGCAGAGCAGATGAGCAGAGCAGATGAGCAGAGCAGATGAGCAGAGCAGATGAGCAGAGCAGATGAGCAGAGCAGATGAGCAGAGCAGATGAGCAGAGCAGATGAGCAGAGCAGATGAGCAGAGCAGATGAGCAGAGCAGATGAGCAGAGCAGATGAGCAGAGCAGATGAGCAGAGCAGATGAGCAGAGCAGATGAGCAGAGTAGATGAGCAGAGCAGATGAGCAGAGCAGATGAGCAGTGCAGATGAGCAGAGCAGATGAGCAGAGCAGATGAGCAGAGCAGATGAGCAGAGCAGATGAGCAGAGCAGATGAGCAGAGCAGATGAGCAGAGCAGATGAGCAGAGCAGATGAGCAGAGCAGATGAGCAGAGCAGATGAGCAGAGCAGATGAGCAGAGCAGATGAGCAGAGCAGATGAGCAGAGCAGATGAGCAGAGCATATGAGCAGAGCAGATGAGCAGAACAGATGAGCAGAGCAGATGAGATGAGCAGAGCAGATGAGCAGAGCAGATGAGCAGAGCAGATGAGCAGAGCAGATGAGCAGAGCAGATGAGCAGAGCAGATGAGCAGAGCAGATGAGCAGAGCAGATGAGCAGAGCAGAGCAGATGAGCAGAGCAGATGAGCAGAGCAGATGAGCAGAGCAGATGAGCAGAGCAGATGAGCAGAGCAGATGAGCAGAGCAGATGAGCAGAGCAGATGAGCAGAGCAGATGAGCAGAGCAGATGAGCAGAGCAGATGAGCAGAGCAGATGAGCAGAGCAGATGAGCAGAGCAGATGAGCAGAGCAGATGAGCAGAGCAGATGAGCAGAGCAGATGAGCAGAGCAGATGAGCAGAGCAGATGAGCAGAGCAGATGAGCAGAGCAGATGAACAGAGCAGGTGAGCAGAGCAGATGAGCAGAGCAGATGAGCAGAGCAGATGAGCAGAGCAGATGAGCAGAGCAGATGAGCAGAGCAGATGAGCAGAGCAGATGAGCAGAGCAGATGAGCAGAGCAGATGAGCAGAGCAGATGAGCAGAGCAGATGAGCAGAGCAGATGAGCAGAGCAGATGAGCAGAGCAGATGAGCAGAGCAGATGAGCAGAGCAGATGAGCAGAGCAGATGAGCAGAGCAGATGAGCAGAGCAGATGAGCAGAGCAGATGAGCAGATGAGCAGAGCAGATGAGCAGATGAGTAGAGCAGATGAGCAGAGCAGATGAGCAGAGCAGATGAGCAGAGCAGATGAGCAGAGCAGATGAGCAGAGCAGATGAGCAGAGCAGATGAGCAGAGCAGATTAGCAGAGCAGAGCAGAGCAGAGCAGATGAGCAGAGCAGAGCAGAGCAGAGCCGAGCAGAGCCGAGCAGAGCCGAGCAGAGCCGAGCAGAGCCGAGCAGAGCCGAACAGAGCCGAGCAGAGCCGAGCAGAGCCGAGCAGAGCCGAGCAGAGCCGAGCCGGGCCGTGACGGGCCGGGCCGGGCCGGGCCGAGCCGGGCCCAGCCGAGCCAAGCCAGGCCGAGCCGAGCCGAGCCGAGCCGAGCAGAGCAGAGTAGAGCAGAGCAGAGCCGAGCAGAGCCGAGCAGAGCCGAGCAGAGCAGAGCCGAGCAGAGCGGAGCAGAGCCGAGCAGAGCCGAGCTGAGCCAAGCAGAGCCGAGCAGAGCCGAGCAGAGCCGAGCAGAGCCGAGCAGAGCCGAGCAGAGCCGAGCAGAGCCGAGCAGAGCAGAGCAGAGCAGAGCAGGGCAGAGCAGAGCAGAGCAGAGCAGAGCCGAGCAGAGCCGAGCAGAGCCGAGCAGAGTCGAGCAGAGTCGAGCAGAGCCGAGCAGAGTCGAGCAGAGCCGAGCACAGCCGAGCAGAGCCGCGCAGAGCCGAGCAGAGCCGAGCAGAGCCGAGCCGAGCAGAGCCGAGCAGAGCCGAGCAGAGCCGAGCAGAGCCGAGCAGAGCCGAGCAGAGCCGAGCAGAGCCGAGCAGAGCAGAGCAGAGCAGAGCAGAGCCGAGCAGAGCCGAGCAGAGTCGAGCAGAGCCGAGCGGAGCAGAGCAGAGTCGAGCAGAGCCGAGCGGAGCAGAGCAGAGCAGAACAGAGCAGAGCAGAGCAGAGCAGAGCCGAGCAGAGCCGAGCAGAGCCGAGCAGAGCCGAGCAGAGCCTAGCAGAGCAGAGCCGAGCAGAGTCGAGCAGAGCCGAGCAGAGCCGAGCAGAGCTGAGCAGAGCCGAGCAGAGCAGAGCAGAGCAGAGCCGAGCCGAGCAGAGCCGAGCAGAGCCGAGCAGAGCCGAGCAGAGCCGAGCAGAGCCGAGCAGAGCCGAGCAGAGCCGAGCAGAGCCGAGCAGAGCCGAGCAGAGCCGAGCAGAGCCGAGCAGAGCCGAGCAGAGCAGAGCCGAGCAGAGCCGAGCAGAGTCGAGCAGAGTCGAGCAGAGCCGAGCAGAGTCGAGCAGAGCCGAGCAGAGCCGAGCAGAGCCGAGCAGAGCCGAGCAGAGCCTAGCAGAGCAGAGCCGAGCAGAGTCGAGCAGAGCCGAGCAGAGCCGAGCAGAGCTGAGCAGAGCCGAGCAGAGCAGAGCAGAGCAGAGCCGAGCCGAGCAGAGCCGAGCAGAGCCGAGCAGAGCCGAGCAGAGCCGAGCAGAGCCGAGCAGAGCCGAGCAGAGCCGAGCAGAGCCGAGCAGAGCCGAGCAGAGCCGAGCAGAGCCGAGCAGAGCCGAGCAGAGCCGAGCAGAGCCGAGCAGAGCCGCGCAGAGCCGAGCAGAGCCGAGCAGAGCCGAGCAGAGCCGAGCAGAGCCAAGCAGAGCCGAGCAGAGCCGAGCAGAGCCGAGCAGAGCCGAGCAGAGCCGAGCAGAGCCGAGCAGAGCAGAGCAGAGCCGAGCAGAGCCGAGCAGAGCCGAGCAGAGCCGAGCAGAGCCGAGCAGAGCAGAGCAGAGCCGAGCCGGGCCGGGCCGGGCCGGGCCGAGCCGAGCCGAGCCCAGCCGAGCCCAGCCGAGCCCAGCCAAGCCGAGCCGAGCAGAGTCGAGCAGAGCAGAGCAGAGCCGAGCAGAGCCGAGCAGAGCCGAGCAGAGCCGAGCAGAGCAGAGCCGAGCAGAGCCGAGCAGAGCCGAGCAGAGCCGAGCAGAGCCGAGCAGAGCCGAGCAGAGCTGAGCAGAGCCGAGCAGAGCCGAGCAGAGCCGAGCAGAGCCGAGCAGAGCCGAGCAGAGCCTAGCAGAGCAGAGCCGAGCAGAGCCGAGCAGAGTCGAGCAGAGTCGAGCAGAGCCGAGCAGAGTCGAGCAGAGCCGAGCAGAGCCGAGCAGAGCCGAGCAGAGCCGAGCAGAGCCTAGCAGAGCAGAGCCGAGCAGAGCCGAGCAGAGTCGAGCAGAGCCGAGCAGAGCCGAGCAGAGCTGAGCAGAGCCGAGCAGAGCAGAGCAGAGCAGAGCCGAGCCGAGCAGAGCCGAGCAGAGCCGAGCAGAGCCGAGCAGAGCCGAGCAGAGCCGAGCAGAGCCGAGCAGAGTCGAGCAGAGCCGAGCAGAGCCGAGCAGAGCCGAGCCGAGCAGAGCAGAGCAGAGCAGAGCAGGGCAGAGCAGAGCAGAGCAGAGCAGAGCCGAGCCGAGCAGAGCCGAGCAGAGCCGAGCAGAGCCGAGCAGCGCCGAGCAGAGCCGAGCAGAGCCGAGCAGAGGCGAGCAGAGCCGAGCTGAGCCGAGCAGAGCCGAGCAGAGCCGAGCAGAGCCGAGCAGAGCCGAGCAGAGCCGAGCAGAGCCGAGCAGAGCCGAGCAGAGCCGGGCCGGGCCGGGCCGGGCCGAGCCGAGCCGAGCCGAGCCCAGCCGAGACCAGCCGAGCCGAGCCGAGCCGAGCAGAGCAGAGCCGAGCAGAGCAGAGCAGATGAGCAGAGCAGAAGAGCAGAGCAGAAGAGCAGAGCAGATGAGCAGAGCAGATGAGCAGAGCAGATGAGCAGAGCAGATGAGCAGAGCAGATGAGCAGAGCAGATGAGCAGAGCAGATGAGCAGAGCAGATGAGCAGAGCAGATGAGCAGAGCAGATGAGCAGAGCAGATGAGCAGAGCAGATGAGCAGAGCAGATGAGCAGAGCAGATGAGCAGAGCAGATGAGCAGATGAGCAGAGCAGATGAGCAGAGCAGATGAGCAGAGCAGATGAGCAGAGCAGATGAGCAGAGCAGATGAGCAGGGCCGATGAGCAGAGCAGATGAGCAGAGCAGATGAGCAGAGCAGATGAGCAGAGCAGATGAGCAGAGCAGATGTGCAGAGCAGATGAGCAGAGCAGATGAGCAGAGCAGAGCAGATGAGCAGAGCAGAGCAGATGAGCAGAGCAGAGCAGAGCAGAGCCGAGCAGAGCCGAGCAGAGCCCAGCAGAGCCGAGCAGAGCCGAGCAGAGCCGAGCAGAGTCGAGCAGAGCCGAGCGGAGCAGAGCAGAGCAGAACAGAGCAGAGCAGAGCAGAGCAGAGCCGAGCAGAGCCGAGCAGAGCCGAGCAGAGCCGAGCAGAGCCGAGCAGAGCCGAGCCGGGCCGAGCCGGGCCCAGCCGGGCCCAGCCGAGCCGAGCCCGGCCGAGCCGAGCCGAGCCGAGCCGAGCACGGCCGAGCCGAGCCGAGCCGAGCAGATCAGAGCAGAGCAGAGCAGAGCCGATGAGCAGAGCAGAGCAGAAGAGCAGAGCAGAAGAGCAGAGCAGATGAGCAGAGCAGATGAGCAGAGCAGATGAGCAGAGCAGATGAGCAGAGCAGATGAGCAGAGCAGATGAGCAGAGCAGATGAGAAGAGCAGATGAGCAGAGCAGATGAGCAGAGCAGATGAGCAGAGCAGATGAGCAGAGCAGATGAGAAGGGCAGATGAGCAGAGCAGATGAGCAGAGCAGATGAGCAGAGCAGAGCAGATGAGCAAAGCAGAGCAGATGAGCAGAGCCGAGCAGAGCCGAGCAGAGCAGAGCAGAGCCGAGCAGAGCCGAGCAGAGTCGAGCAGAGCCGAGCAGAGCCGAGCAGAGCCGAGCAGAGCCGAGCAGAGCCGAGTAGAGCCGAGCAGAGCCGAGCAGAGCCGAGCAGAGCCGAGCAGAGCCGAGCCGGGCCGAGCCGGGCCGAGCCGGGCCGAGTCGGGCCGAGCCGGGCCCAGCCGAGCCGGGCCCAGCCGAGCCGAGCCCGGCCGAGCCGAGCCGAGCCGAGCAGAGCCGAGCAGAGCAGAGCAGAGCAGAGCCGAGCAGAGCCGAGCAGAGCCGAGCAGAGCCGAGCAGAGCCGAGCAGAGCCGAGCAGAGCCGAGCAGAGCCGAGCAGAGCCGAGCAGAGCCGAGCAGAGCCGAGCAGAGCCGAGCAGAGCCGAGCAGAGCCGAGCAGAGCCGAGCAGAGTCGAGCAGAGTCGAGCAGAGTCGAGCAGAGCCGAGCAGAGTCGAGCAGAGCCGAGCAGAGCCGAGCAGAGCCGAGCAGAGCCGAGCAGAGCCTAGCAGAGCAGAGCCGAGCAGAGCCGATCAGAGTCGAGCAGAGCCGAGCAGAGCCGAGCAGAGCTGAGCAGAGCCGAGCAGAGCAGAGCAGAGCAGAGCCGAGCAGAGCCGAGCAGAGCCGAGCAGAGCCGAGCAGAGCCGAGCAGAGCCGAGCAGAGCCGAGCAGAGCCGAGCAGAGCCGAGCAGAGCCGAGCAGAGCCGAGCAGAGCCGAGCAGAGCCGAGCAGAGCCGAGCAGAGCCAAGCAGAGCCGAGCAGAGCAGAGCAGAGCCGAGCAGAGCCGAGCAGAGCCGAGCAGAGCCGAGCAGAGCCGAGCAGAGCCGAGCAGAGCCGAGCAGAGCTTAGCAGAGCCGAGCCGGGCCGGGCCGGGCCGGGCCGAGCCGAGCCGAGCCCAGCCGAGCCCAGCCGAGCCCAGCCAAGCCGAGCCGAGCAGAGTCGAGCAGAGCAGAGCAGAGCCGAGCAGAGCCGAGCAGAGCCGAGCAGAGCCGAGCAGAGCAGAGCCGAGCAGAGCCGAGCAGAGCCGAGCAGAGCTGAGCAGAGCCGAGCCGGGCCGGGCCGGGCCGGTCCGGGCCGGGCCGAGCCGGGCCCAGCCGAGCCGAGCCCGGCCGAGCCGAGCCGAGCCGAGCCGAGCCGAGCCGAGCACGGCCGAGCCGAGCCGAGCCGAGCAGAGCAGAGCACAGCAGAGCAGAGCAGAGCAGAGAAGATGAGCAGAGCAGAAGAGCAGAGCAGATGAGCAGAGCAGATGAGCAGAGCAGATGAGCAGAGCAGATGAGCAGAGCAGATGAGCAGAGCAGATGAGCAGAGCAGATGAGCAGAGCAGATGAGCAGAGCAGATGAGCAGAGCAGATGAGCAGAGCAGATGAGCAGAGCAGATGAGCAGAGCAGATGAGCAGAGCAGATGAGCAGAGCAGATGAGCAGAGCAGATGAGCAGAGCAGATGAGCAGAGCAGATGAGCAGAGCAGATGAGCAGAGCAGATGAGCAGAGCCGAACAGATGAGCAGAGCAGAGCAGATGAGCAGAGCAGATGAGCAGAGCAGAGCAGATGAGCAGAGCAGAGCCGAGCAGAGCCGAGAAGAGCTGAGCAGAGCCGAGCAGAGCCGAGCAGAGCCGAGCAGAGTCGAGCAGAGCCGAGCAGAGTCGAGCAGAGCCGTGCAGAGCCGAGCAGAGCCGAGCAGAGCCGAGCCGGGCCGGGTCGGGCCGGGCCGGGCCGGGCCGAGCCGAGCCGAGCCGAGCCCAGCCGAGCCCAGCCGAGCCCAGCCGAGCAGAGCAGAGCCGAGCAGAGCAGAGCAGAGCAGAGCAGAGCCGAGCAGAGCCGAGCAGAGCCGAGCAGAGCCGAGCAGAGCCGAGCAGAGCCGAGCAGAGCCAAGCACAGCCGAGCAGAGCCGAGCAGAGCAGAGCAGAGCAGAGCAGAGCAGAGCCGAGCAGAGCCGAGCAGAGCCGAGCAGAGCCGAGCAGAGCCGAGCATAGCAGGGCCGGGCCGGGCCGGGCCGGGCCGGGCCGAGCCGAGCCGAGCCGAGCCCAGCCGAGCCCAGCCGAGCCCAGCCGAGCCAAGCAGAGCCGAGCAGAGCAGAGCAGAGCAGAGCCGAGCAGAGCCGAGCAGAGCCGAGCAGAGCCGAGCAGAGCCGAGCAGAGCAGATCAGAGCAGAGCAGAGCAGAGCCGATGAGCAGAGCAGAGCAGAAGAGCAGAGCAGATGAGCAGAGCAGATGAGCAGAGCAGATGAGCAGAGCAGATGAGCAGAGCAGATGAGCAGAGCAGATGAGAAGAGCAGATGAGCAGAGCAGATGAGCAGAGCAGATGAGCAGAGCAGATGAGCAGAGCAGATGAGAAGGGCAGATGAGCAGAGCAGATGAGCAGAGCAGATGAGCAGAGCAGAGCAGATGAGCAAAGCAGAGCAGATGAGCAGAGCCGAGCAGAGCCGAGCAGAGCAGAGCAGAGCCGAGCAGAGCTGAGCAGAGTTGAGCAGAGCCGAGCAGAGCCGAGCAGAGCCGAGCAGAGCCGAGCAGAGCCGAGTAGAGCCGAGCAGAGCCGAGCAGAGCCGAGCAGAGCCGAGCAGAGCCGAGCCGGGCCGAGCCGGGCCGAGCCGGGCCGAGTCGGGCCGAGCCGGGCCCAGCCGAGCCGAGCCCGGCCGAGCCGAGCCGAGCAGAGCCGAGCAGAGCAGAGCAGAGCAGAGCCGAGCAGAGCCGAGCAGAGCCGAGCAGAGCCGAGCAGAGCCGAGCAGAGCCGAGCAGAGCCGAGCAGAGCCGAGCAGAGCCGAGCAGAGCCAAGCAGAGCCTAGCAGAGCAGAGCCGAGCAGAGCCGAGCAGAGTCGAGCAGAGTCGAGCAGAGCCGAGCAGAGTCGAGCAGAGCCGAGCAGAGCCGAGCAGAGCCGAGCAGAGCCGAGCAGAGCCTAGCAGAGCAGAGCCGAGCAGAGCCGAGCAGAGTCGAGCAGAGCCGAGCAGAGCCGAGCAGAGCCGAGCAGAGCCGAGCAGAGCTGAGCAGAGCCGAGCCGGGCCGGGCCGGGCCGGGCCGAGCCGGGCCGAGCCGGGCCCAGCCGAGCCGAGCCCGGCCGAGCCGAGCAGAGCCGAGCAGAGCCGAGCAGAGCCGAGCAGAGCCGAGCCGGGCCGAGCCGGGCCGAGCCGGGCCGAGTCGGGCCGAGCCGGGCCCAGCCGAGCCGAGCCCGGCCGAGCCGAGCCGAGCAGAGCCGAGCAGAGCAGAGCAGAGCAGAGCCGAGCAGAGCCGAGCAGAGCCGAGCAGAGCCGAGCAGAGCCGAGCAGAGCCGAGCAGAGCCGAGCAGAGCCGAGCAGAGCCGAGCAGAGCCGAGCAGAGCCGAGCAGAGCCAAGCAGAGCCTAGCAGAGCAGAGCCGAGCAGAGCCGAGCAGAGTCGAGCAGAGTCGAGCAGAGCCGAGCAGAGTCGAGCAGAGCCGAGCAGAGCCGAGCAGAGCCGAGCAGAGCCGAGCAGAGCCTAGCAGAGCAGAGCCGAGCAGAGCCGAGCAGAGTCGAGCAGAGCCGAGCAGAGCCGAGCAGAGCCGAGCAGAGCCGAGCAGAGCTGAGCAGAGCCGAGCCGGGCCGGGCCGGGCCGGGCCGAGCCGGGCCGAGCCGGGCCCAGCCGAGCCGAGCCCGGCCGAGCCGAGCCGAGCCGAGCCGAGCCGAGCCGAGCACGGCCGAGCCGAGCCGAGCCGAGCAGAGCAGAGCACAGCAGAGCAGAGCAGAGCAGAGAAGATGAGCATAGCAGAGCAGAAGAGCAGAGCAGATGAGCAGAGCAGATGAGCAGAGCAGATGAGCAGAGCAGATGAGCAGAGCAGATGAGCAGAGCAGATGAGCAGAGCAGATGAGCAGAGCAGATGAGCAGAGCAGATGAGCAGAGCAGATGAGCAGAGCAGATGAGCAGAGCAGATGAGCAGAGCAGATGAGCAGAGCAGATGAGCAGAGCAGATGAGCAGAGCAGATGAGCAGAGCAGATGAGCAGAGCAGATGAGCAGAGCAGATGAGCAGAGCAGATGAGCAGAGCAGATGAGCAGAGCAGATGAGCAGAGCAGATGAGCAGAGCAGATGAGCAGAGCCGAGCAGATGAGCAGAGCAGAGCAGATGAGCAGAGCAGATGAGCAGAGCAGAGCAGATGAGCAGAGCAGAGCAGAGCAGAGCCGAGCAGAGCCGAGAAGAGCTGAGCAGAGCCGAGCAGAGCCGAGCAGAGCCGAGCAGAGTCGAGCAGAGCCGAGCAGAGTCGAGCAGAGCCGTGCAGAGCCGAGCAGAGCCGAGCAGAGCCGAGCCGGGCCGGGCCGAGCCGAGCCGAGCCGAGCCCAGCCGAGCCCAGCCGAGCCCAGCCGAGCAGAGCAGAGCCGAGCAGAGCAGAGCAGAGCAGAGCTGAGCCGAGCAGAGCCGAGCAGAGCCGAGCAGAGCCGAGCAGAGCCGAGCAGAGCCGAGCACAGCCGAGCAGAGCCGAGCAGAGCAGAGCAGAGCAGAGCCGAGCAGAGCCGAGCAGAGCCGAGCAGAGCCGAGCAGAGCCGAGCATAGCCGGGCCTGGCCGGGCCGGGCCGGGCCGGGCCGAGCCGAGCCGAGCCGAGCCCAGCCGAGCCCAGCCGAGCCCAGCCGAGCCAAGCAGAGCCGAGCAGAGCAGAGCAGAGCAGAGCCGAGCAGAGCCGAGCAGAGCCGAGCAGAGCCGAGCAGAGCCGAGCAGAGCCGAGCAGAGCCGAGCAGAGCAGATCAGAGCAGAGCAGAGCAGAGCCGATGAGCAGAGCAGAGCAGAAGAGCAGAGCAGATGAGCAGAGCAGATGAGCAGAGCAGATGAGCAGAGCAGATGAGCAGAGCAGATGAGCAGAGCAGATGAGCAGAGCAGATGAGCAGAGCAGATGAGAAGAGCAGATGAGCAGAGCAGATGAGCAGAGCAGATGAGCAGAGCAGATGAGAAGGGCAGATGAGCAGAGCAGATGAGCAGAGCAGATGAGCAGAGCAGAGCAGATGAGCAAAGCAGAGCAGATGAGCAGAGCCGAGCAGAGCCGAGCAGAGCAGAGCAGAGCCGAGCAGAGCTGAGCAGAGTCGAGCAGAGCCGAGCAGAGCCGAGCAGAGCCGAGCAGAGCCGAGCAGAGCCGAGTAGAGCCGAGCAGAGCCGAGCAGAGCCGAGCAGAGCCGAGCAGAGCCGAGCCGGGCCGAGCCGGGCCGAGTCGGGCCGAGCCGGGCCCAGCCGAGCCGAGCCCGCCCGAGCCGAGCCGAGCCGAGCAGAGCCGAGCAGAGCAGAGCAGAGCCGAGCAGAGCCGAGCAGAGCCGAGCAGAGCCGAGCAGAGCCGAGCAGAGCCGAGCAGAGCCGAGCAGAGCCGAGCAGAGCCGAGCAGAGCCGAGCAGAGCCGAGCAGAGCCTAGCAGAGCAGAGCCGAGCAGAGCCGAGCAGAGTCGAGCAGAGTCGAGCAGAGCCGAGCAGAGTCGAGCAGAGCCGAGCAGAGCCGAGCAGAGCCGAGCAGAGCCGAGCAGAGCCGAGCAGAGCCTAGCAGAGCAGAGCCGAGCAGAGCCGAGCAGAGTCGAGCAGAGCCGAGCAGAGCCGAGCAGAGCCGAGCAGAGCAGAGCAGAGCAGAGCCGAGCCGAGCAGAGCCGAGCAGAGCCGAGCAGAGCCGAGCAGAGCCGAGCAGAGCCGAGCAGAGCCGAGCAGAGCCGAGCACAGCCGAGCAGAGCCGAGCAGAGCCGAGCAGAGCCGAGCAGAGCCAAGCAGAGCCGAGCAGAGCAGAGCAGAGCCGAGCAGAGCCGAGCAGAGCCGAGCAGAGCCGAGCAGAGCCGAGCAGAGCCGAGCAGAGCAGAGCAGAGCCGAGCAGAGCCGAGCAGAGGCGAGCAGAGCCGAGCAGAGCCGAGCAGAGCTGAGCAGAGCCGAGCCGGGCCGGGCCGGGCCGAGCCGAGCCGAGCCCAGCCAAGCCGAGCCGAGCAGAGCCGAGCAGAGCAGAGCAGAGCCGAGCAGAGCCGAGCAGAGCCGAGCAGAGCCGAGCAGAGCAGAGCCGAGCAGAGCCGAGCAGAGCCGAGCAGAGCCGAGCAGAGCTGAGCAGAGCCGAGCCGGGCCGGGCCGGGCCGGGCCGGGCCGGGCCGGGCCGAGCCGGGCCGAGCCGGGCCCAGCCGAGCCGAGCCCGGCTGAGCCGAGCCGAGCCGAGCACGGCCGAGCCGAGCCGAGCCGAGCAGAGCACAGCAGAGCAGAGCAGAGAAGATGAGCATAGCAGAGCAGAAGAGCAGAGCAGATGAGCAGAGCAGATGAGCAGAGCAGATGAGCAGAGCAGATGAGCAGAGCAGATGAGCAGAGCAGATGAGCAGAGCAGATGAGCAGAGCAGATGAGCAGAGCAGATGAGCAGAGCAGATGAGCAGAGCAGATGAGCAGAGCAGATGAGCAGAGCAGATGAGCAGAGCAGATGAGCAGAGCAGATGAGCAGAGCAGATGAGCAGAGCAGATGAGCAGAGCAGATGAGCAGAGCAGATGAGCAGAGCAGATGAGCAGAGCAGATGAGCAGAGCAGATGAGCAGAGCCGAGCAGATGAGCAGAGCAGAGCAGATGAGCAGAGCAGATGAGCAGAGCAGAGCAGATGAGCAGAGCAGAGCAGAGCAGAGCCGAGCAGAGCCGAGAAGAGCTGAGCAGAGCCGAGCAGAGCCGAGCAGAGTCGAGCAGAGCCGAGCAGAGTCGAGCAGAGCCGTGCAGAGCCGAGCAGAGCCGAGCAGAGCCGAGCCGGGCCGGGCCGGGCCGGGCCGGGCCGGGCCGAGCCGAGCCGAGCCGAGCCCAGCCGAGCCCAGCCGAGCCCAGCCGAGCAGAGCAGAGCCGAGCAGAGCAGAGCAGAGCCGAGCAGAGCCGAGCAGAGCCGAGCAGAGCCGAGCAGAGCCGAGCAGAGCCGAGCAGAGCCGAGCAGAGCCGAGCAGAGCCGAGCAGAGCCGAGCACAGCCGAGCAGAGCCGAGCAGAGCCGAGCAGAGCCGAGCAGAGCCGAGAAGAGCCGAGCAGAGCCGAGCAGAGCCGGGCCGAGCCGGGCCGAGCCGGGCCCAGCCGAGCCGGGCCCAGCCGAGCCGAGCACGGCCGAGCCGAGCCGAGCAGATCAGAGCAGGGCAGAGCAGAGCAGATGAGCAGAGCAGAGCAGAAGAGCAGAGCAGAAGAGCAGAGCAGATGAGCAGAGCAGAGCAGAAGAGCAGAGCAGAAGAGCAGAGCAGATGAGCAGAGCAGATGAGCAAAGCAGAGCAGATGAGCAGAGCCGAGCAGAGCCGAGCAGAGCCGAGCAGAGCCGAGCAGAGCCGAGCAGAGCCGAGCAGAGAGTAGCAGAGCCGAGCAGAGCCGAGCAGAGCCGAGCAGAGCCGAGCAGAGCCGAGCAGAGCCGAGCAGAGCCGAGCAGAGCCGAGCCGGGCCGAGCCGGGCCGAGCCAGGCCGAGCCGGGCCGAGCCGGGCCCAGCCGAGCCGAGCCCGGCCGAGCCGAGCCGAGCCGAGCAGAGCAGAGCAGAGCCGAGCCGAGCAGAGCCGAGCAGAGCCGAGCAGAGCCGAGCAGAGCCGAGCAGAGCCGAGCAGAGCCGAGCAGAGCGGAGCAGAGCCGAGCAGAGCCGAGCCGAGCCGAGCAGAGCCGAGCAGAGCCGGGCCGGGCCGGGCCGGGCCGGGCCGAGCCGAGCCGAGCCGAACCCAGCCGAGCCCAGCCGAGCCCAGCCAAGCCGAGCCGAGCAGAGCCGAGCAGAGCAGAGCAGAGCCGAGCAGAGCCGAGCAGAGCCGAGCAGAGCCGAGCAGAGCCGAGCAGAGCCGAGTAGAGCCGAGCAGAGCCGAGCAGAGCCGAGCAGAGCCGAGCAGAGCCGAGAAGAGCCGAGCAGAGCCGAACCTGGCCTGGCCGGGCCGGGCCGGGCCGGGACGAGCCGGGCCGAGCCGGGCCCAGCCGAGCCGAGCCCGGCCGAGCCAAGCCGAGCACGGCCGAGCCGAGCCGAGCCGAGCAGAGCAGAGCAGAGCACAGCACAGCAGAGCAGAGCAGAGCAGAGAAGATGAGCAGAGCAGAAGAGCAGAGCAGAAGAGCAGAGCAGATGAGCAGAGCAGATGAGCAGAGCAGATGAGCAGAGCAGATGAGCAGAGAAGATGAGCAGAGCAGATGAGCAGAGCAGATGAGCAGAGCAGATGAGCAGAGCAGATGAGCAGAGCTGATGAGCAGAGCAGATGAGCAGAGCAGATGAGCAGAGCAGATGAGCAGAGCAGATGAGCAGAGCAGATGAGCAGAGCAGATGAGCAGAGCAGATGAGCAGAGCAGTTGAGCAGAGCAGAGCAAATGAGCAGAGCAGAGCAGATGAGCAGAGCAGAGCAGAGAAGAGCAGAGCCGAGCAGAGATGAGCAGAGCCGAGCAGAGCCGAGCAGAGCCGAGCAGAGCCGAGCAGAGCCGAGCCGGGCCGGGCCGGGCCGAGCCGGGCCGAGCCGGGCCGAGCCGGGCCGAGCCGGGCCCAGCCCAGCCGAGCCGAGCCCGGCCGAGCCGAGCCGAGCCGAGCCGAGCCGAGCAGAGCAGAGCAGAGCAGAGCAGAGAAGCGCAGAGCAGAGCAGTGCAGAGCAGAGCAGACCAGAGCAGAGCCGAGCCGAGCAGAGCCGAGCAGAGCCGAGCAGAGCCGAGCAGAACCGAGCAGAGCCGAGCAGAGCCGAGCAGAGCCGGGCCGGGCCGAGCCGAGCCGAGCCCAGCCGAGCCCAGCCGAGCCCAGCCGAGCCGAGCCGAGCCGAGCAGAGCAGAGCCGAGCAGAGCAGAGCAGAGCCGAGCAGAGCCGAGCAGAGCCGAGCAGAGCCGAGCAGAGCCGAGCCGGGCCGGGCCGGGCCGGGCCGAGCCGAGCCCGGCCGAGCCGAGCCGAGCCGAGCAGAGCAGAGCAGAGCAGGACAGAGCAGAGCAGAGCAGATGAGCAGAGCAGAGCAGAGCAGATGAGCAGAGCAGATGAGCAGAGCAGATGAGCAGAGCAGATGAGCAGAGCAGATGAGCAGAGCAGATGAGCAGAGCAGAAGAGCAGAGCTGATGAGCAGAGCAGATGAGCAGAGCAGATGAGCAGAGCAGAGAAGCAGAGCAGATGAGCAGAGCAGATGAGCTGAGCAGATGAGCAGAGCAGATGAGCAGAGCAGATGAGCAGAGCAGATGAGCAGAGCAGATGAGCACAGCAGATGAGCAGAGCAGATGAGCAGAGCAGATGAGCAGAGCAGATGAGCAGAGCAGATGAGCAGAGCAGAGCAGCTGAGCAGAGCAGAGCAGATGAGCAGAGCAGAGCAGAGCAGAGAAGAGCCGAGCAGAGCCGAGCAGAGCCGAGCAGAGCCGAGCAGAGCCGAGCAGAGCCGAGCAGAGCCGAGCAGAGCCGAGCAGAGCCGAGCAGAGCCGAGCCGAGCAGAGCCGAGCAGAGCCGAGCAGAGCCGAGCAAAGCCGAGCAGAGCCGAGCCGGGCCGGGCCGGGCCGGGCCGGGCTGAGCAGGGCCGAGCCGGGCCGAGCCGGGCCGAACCGGGCCCAGCCGAGCCGAGCCCGGCCGAGCCGAGCCGAGCCGAGCAGAGCAGAGCAGAGCAGAGCAGAGAAGCGCAGAGCAGAGCAGAACAGAGCAGAGCAGAGCAGAGCAGAGCCGAGCCGAGCAGAGCCGAGCAGAGCCGAGCAGAGCCGAGCAGAGCCGAGCAGAGCCGGGCCGGGCCGGGCCGGGCCGAGCCGAGCCGAGCCGAGCCCAGCCGAGCCCAGCCGAGCCGAGCCCAGCCGAGCCGAGCAGAGCAGAGCCGAGCAGAGCAGAGCAGAGCCGAGCAGAGCCGAGCAGAGCCGAGCAGAGCCGAGCAGAGCCGAGCAGAGCCGAGCAGAGCAGAGCAGAGAAGATGAGCAGAGAAGAGCAGAAGAGCAGAGCAGAAGAGACGAGCAGATGAGCAGAGCAGATGAGCAGAGCAGATGAGCAGAGCAGATGAGCAGAGCAGATGAGCAGAGCAGATGAGCAGAGCAGATGAGCAGAGCAGATGAGCAGAGCAGATGAGCAGAGCAGATGAGCAGAGCAGATGAGCAGAGCAGATGAGCAGAGCAGATGAGCAGAGCAGATGAGCAGAGCAGATGAGCAGAGCAGATGAGCAGAGCAGATGAGCAGAGCAGATGAGCAGAGCAGATGAGCAGAGCAGATGAGCAGAGCAGATGAGCAGAGCAGATGAGCAGAGCAGATGTGCAGAGCAGATGAGCAGAGCAGACGAGCAGAGCAGACGAGCAGAGCAGATGAGCAGAGCAGATGAGCAGAGCAGATGAGCAGAGCAGATGAGAAGAGCAGATGAGCAGAGCAGATGAGCAGAGCAGATGAGCAGACGAGATGAGCAGAGCAGATGAGCAGAGCAGATGAGCAGAGCAGATGAGCAGAGCAGAGCAGATGAGCAGAGCAGAGCAGATGAGCAGAGCAGAGCAGATGAGCAGAGCAGAGCAGAGCAGAGCCGAGCAGAGCCGAGCAGAGCCGAGCAGAGCCGAGCAGAGCCGAGCAGAGCCGAGCAGAGCCGAGCAGAGCCGAGCAGAGACGAGCCGGGCCGGGCCGAGCCGGGCCGAGCCGGGCCGAGCCGGGCCGAGCCGGGCCCAGCCGAGCCGAGCCCGGCCGAGCCGAGCCGAGCCGAGCAGAGCAGATGAGCAGAGCAGACCAGAAGAGGAGAGCAGAAGAGCAGAGCAGATGAGCAGAGCAGATGAGCAGAGCAGATGAGCAGAGCAGATGAGCAGAGCAGATGAGCAGAGCAGATGAGCAGAGCAGATGAGCAGAGCAGATGAGCAGAGCAGATGAGCAGAACAGATGAGCAGAGCAGATGAGCAGAGCAGATGAGCAGAGCAGATGAGCAGAGCAGATGAGCAGAGCAGATGAGCAGAGCAGATGAGCAGAGCAGATGAGCAGAGCAGACGAGCAGAGCAGACGAGCAGAGCAGACGAGCAGAGCAGATGAGCAGAGCAGATGAGCAGAGTATTTGAGCAGAGCAGATGAGCAGAGCAGATGAGCAGAGCAGATGAGCAGAGCAGGTGAGCAGAGCAGATGAGCAGAGCAGATGAGCAGAGCAGATGAGCAGAGCAGATGAGCAGAGCAGATGAGCAGAGCAGATGAGCAGAGCAGATGAGCAGAGCAGATGAGCAGAGCAGATGAGCAGAGCAGATGAGCAGAGCAGATGAGCAGAGCAGATGAGCAGAGCAGATGAGCAGATGAGCAGAGCAGATGAGCAGAGCAGTTGAGCAGAGCAGATGAGCAGAGCAGATCAGCAGAGCAGATGAGCAGAGGAGATGAGCAGAGCAGATGAGCAGAGCAGATGAGCAGAGCAGATGAGCAGAGCAGGGCAGATGAGCAGAGCAGATGAGCAGAGCAGATGAGCAGAGCAGATGAGCAGAGCAGATGAGCAGAGCAGATGAGCAGAGCAGATGAGCAGAGCAGATGAGCAGAGCAGATGAGCAGATGAGCAGAGCAGATGAGCAGAGCAGATGAGCAGAGCAGATGAGCAGAGCAGAGCAGATGAGCAGATGAGCAGAGCAGAGCAGATGAGCAGAGCAGAGCAGAGCAGAGCCGGGCCGAGCCGGGCCGAGCCGGGCCGGGCCGGGCCGAGCCGGGCCGAGCCGGGCCGAGCCGGGCCCAGCCGAGCCGAGCCGAGCCCGGCCGAGCCGAGCCGAGCCGAGCCGAGCAGAGCAGAGCAGAGCAGAGAAGCGCAGAGCAGAGCAGAGCAGAGCCGAGCCGAGCAGAGCCGAGCAGAGCCGAGCAGAGCCGAGCAGAGCCGAGCAGAGCCGGGCCGGGCCGGGCCGGGCCGAACCGAGCCGAGCCCACCCGAGCCCCGCCGAGCCCAGCCGAGCCGAGCCCAGCCGAGCCGAGCCGAGCAGAGCAGAGCCGAGCAGAGCAGAGCAGAGCCGAGCAGAGCGGAGCAGAGTCGAGCAGAGCCGAGCAGAGCCGAGCAGAGCCGAGCAGAGCCGAGCAGAGCCGAGCAGAGCCGATCAGAGCCGAGCCGGGCCGGCCCGGGCCGGGCCGAGCCAGGCCCAGCCGAGCCGAGCAGAGCAGAGCAGAGCAGGACAGAGCAGAGCAGAGCAGAGCAGATGAGCAGAGCAGAAGAGCAGAGCAGAAGAGCAGAGCAGATGAGCAGAGCAGATGAGCAGAGCAGATGAGCAGAGCAGATGAGCAGAGCAGATGAGCAGAGCAGATGAGCAGAGCAGATGAGCAGAGCAGATGAGCAGAGCAGATGAGCAGAGCAGATGAGCAGAGCAGATGAGCAGAGCAGATGAGCAGAGCAGATGAGCAAGCAGATGAGCAGAGCAGATGAGCAGAGCAGATGAGCAGAGCAGACGAGCAGAGCAGACGAGCGGAGCAGATGAGCAGAGCAGATGAGCAGAGCAGATGAGCAGAGAATATGAGCAGAGCAGATGAGCAGAGCAGATGAGCAGAGCAGATGAGCAGAGCAGATGAGCAGAGCAGATGAGCAGAGAATATGAGCAGAGCAGATGAGCAGAGCAGATGAGCAGAGCAGATGAGCAGAGCAGATGAGCAGAGCAGATGAGCAGAGCAGATGAGCAGAGCAGATGAGCAGAGCAGATGAGCAGAGCAGATGAGCAGAGCAGATGAGCAGAGCAGAGCAGATGAGCAGAGCAGAGCAGATGAGCAGAGAAGAGCAGAGCAGAGCAGAGCAGAGCCGGGCCGAGCCGGGCCGAGCCGGGCCGAGCCGGGCCGAGCCGGGCCCAGCCGAGCCGAGCCCGGCCGAGCCGAGCCGACCCGAGCAGAGCAGAGCAGAGCAGAGCAGAGCAGAGCAGAGAAGCGCAGAGCAGAGCAGAGCAGAGCCGAGCCGAGCAGAGCCGAGCAGAGCCGAGCAGAGCCGAGCCGAGCCGAGCAGAGCCGAGCAGAGCCGAGCAGAGCCGAGCAGAGCCGAGCAGAGCCGGGCCGGGCCGGGCCGGGCCGAGCCGAGCCGAGCCCAGCCGAGCCCATCCGAGCCGAGCCCAGCCGAGCCGAGCCGAGCAGAGCAGAGCCGAGCAGAGCAGAGCAGAGCCGAGCAGAGCCGAGCAGAGCCGAGCAGAGCCGAGCAGAGCCGAGCAGAGCCGAGCAGAGCCGAGCAGAGCCGAGCAGAGCCGAGCAGAGCCGAGCCGGGCCGGGCCGGGCCGGGCCGGGCCGAGCCGGGCCCAGCCGAGCCGAGCCGAGCCCGGCCGAGCCGAGCCGAGCCGAGCAGAGCAGAGCAGAGCAGGACAGAGCAGAGCAGAGCAGATGAGCAGAGCAGAGCAAAAGAGCAGAGCAGATGAGCAGAGCAGATGAGCAGAGCAGATGAGCAGAGCAGATGAGCAGAGCAGATGAGCAGAGCAGATGAGCAGAGCAGATGAGCAGAGCAGATGAGCAGAGCAGAAGAGCAGAGCAGATGAGCAGAGCTGATGAGCAGAGCAGATGAGCAGAGCAGATGAGCAGAGCAGATAAGCAGAGCAGATGAGCAGAGCAGATGAGCTGAGCAGATGAACAGAGCAGATGAGCAGAGCAGATGAGCAGAGCAGATGAGCAGAGCAGATGAGCACAGCAGATGAGCAGAGCAGATGAGCAGAGCAGATGAGCAGAGCAGATGAGCAGAGTAGAGCAGATGAGCAGAGCAGATGAGCAGAGCAGAGCAGAGCAGAGCAGAGCAGAGAAGAGCCGAGCAGAGCCGAGCAGAGCCGGGCAGAGCCGAGCAGAGCCGAGCAGAGCCGAGCAGAGCCGAGCAGAGCCGAGCAGAGACGAGCCGGGCCGGGCCGGGCCGGGCCGAGCCGGGCCGAGCCGGCCCGAGCCGGGCCCAGCCGAGCCGAGCCCGGCCGAGCCGAGCCGAGCCGAGCAGAGCAGATGAGCAGAGCAGACCAGAAGAGGAGAGCAGATGAGCAGAGCAGATGAGCAGAGCAGATGAGCAGAGCAGATGAGCAGACCAGATTAGCAGAGCAGATGAGCAGAGCAGATGAGCAGAGCAGATGAGCAGAACAGATGAGCAGAGCAGATGAGCAGAGCAGATGAGCAGAGCAGATGAGCAGAGCAGATGAGCAGAGCAGATGAGCAGAGCAGATGAGCAGAGCAGATGAGCAGAGCAGATGAGCAGAGCAGATGAGCAGAGCAGACGAGCAGAGCAGACGAGCAGAGCAGACGAGCAGAGCAGATGAGCAGAGCAGATGAGCAGAGTATTTGAGCAGAGCAGATGAGCAGAGCAGATGAGCAGAGCAGATGAGCAGAGCAGGTGAGCAGAGCAGATGAGCAGAGCAGATGAGCAGAGCAGATGAGCAGAGCAGATGAGCAGAGCAGATGAGCAGAGCAGATGAGCAGAGCAGATGAGCAGAGCAGATGAGCAGAGCAGATGAGCAGAGCAGATGAGCAGAGCAGATGAGCAGAGCAGATGAGCAGAGCAGATGAGCAGAGCAGTTGAGCAGAGCAGATGAGCAGAGCAGATCAGCAGAGCACATGAGCAGAGGAGATGAGCAGAGCAGATGAGCAGAGCAGATGAGCAGAGCAGATGAGCAGAGCAGGGCAGATGAGCAGAGCAGATGAGCAGAGCAGATGAGCAGAGCAGATGAGCAGAGCAGATGAGCAGAGCAGATGAGCAGAGCAGATGAGCAGAGCAGATGAGCAGAGCAGATGAGCAGAGCAGATCAGCAGAGCAGATGAGCAGAGCAGATGAGCAGAGCAGATGAGCAGAGCAGATGAGCAGAGCAGATGAGCAGAGCAGAGCAGATGAGCAGAGCAGAGCAGATGAGCAGAGCAGAGCAGAGCAGAGCCGGGCCGAGCCGGGCCGAGCCGGGCCGGGCCGGGCCGAGCCGGGCCGAGCCGGGCCGAGCCGGGCCCAGCCGAGCCGAGACGAGCCCGGCCGAGCCGAGCCGAGCCGAGCCGAGCAGAGCAGAGCAGAGAAGCGCAGAGCAGAGCAGAGCAGAGCCGAGCAGAGCCGAGCAGAGCCGAGCAGAGCCGAGCAGAGCCGAGCAGAGCCGGGCCGGGCCGGGCCGGGCCGAGCCGAGCCGAGCCCACCCGAGCCCAGCCGAGCCCAGCCGAGCCGAGCCCAGCCGAGCCGAGCCGAGCAGAGCAGAGCCGAGCAGAGCAGAGCAGAGCCGAGCAGAGCGGAGCAGAGCCGAGCAGAGCCGAGCAGAGCCGAGCAGAGCCGAGCAGAGCCGAGCAGAGCCGAGCAGAGCCGATCAGAGCCGAGCCGGGCCGGGCCGGGCCGAGCCAGGCCCAGCCGAGCCGAGCAGAGCAGAGCAGAGCAGGACAGAGCAGAGCAGAGCAGAGCAGATGAGCAGAGCAGAAGAGCAGAGCAGAAGAGCAGAGCAGATGAGCAGAGCAGATGAGCAGAGCAGATGAGCAGAGCAGATGAGCAGAGCAGATGAGCAGAGCAGATGAGCAGAGCAGATGAGCAGAGCAGATGAGAAGAGCAGATGAGCAGAGCAGATGAGCAGAGCAGATGAGCAGAGCAGATGAGCAGAGCAGATGAGCAGAGCAGATGAGCAAGCAGATGAGCAGAGCAGATGAGCAGAGCAGATGAGCAGAGCAGATGAGCAGAGCAGATGAGCAGAGCAGACGAGCGGAGCAGATGAGCGGAGCAGATGAGCAGAGCAGATGAGCAGAGCAGATGAGCAGAGAATATGAGCAGAGCAGATGAGCAGAGCAGATGAGCAGAGCAGATGAGCAGAGCAGATGAGCAGAGCAGATGAGCAGAGAATATGAGCAGAGCAGATGAGCAGAGCAGATGAGCAGAGCAGATGAGCAGAGCAGATGAGCAGAGCAGATGAGCAGAGCAGATGAGCAGAGCAGATGAGCAGAGCAGATGAGCAGAGCAGATGAGCAGAGCAGAGCAGATGAGCAGAGCAGAGCAGATGAGCAGAGAAGAGCAGAGCAGAGCAGAGCAGAGCCGGGCCGAGCCGGGCCGAGCCGGGCCGAGCCGGGCCCAGCCGAGCCGAGCCCGGCCGAGCCGAGCCGAGCCGAGCAGAGCAGAGCAGAGCAGAGCAGAGAAGCGCAGAGCAGAGCAGAGCAGAGCCGAGCAGAGCCGAGCAGAGCCGAGCCGAGCCGAGCAGAGCCGAGCAGAGCCGAGCAGAGCCGAGCAGAGCCGGGCCGGGCCGGGCCGGGCCGAGCCGAGCCGAGCCCAGCCGAGCCCATCCGAGCCGAGCCCAGCCGAGCCGAGCCGAGCAGAGCAGAGCCGAGCAGAGCAGAGCAGAGCCGAGCAGAGCCGAGCAGAGCCGAGCAGAGCCGAGCAGAGCCGAGCAGAGCCGAGCAGAGCCGAGCCGGGCCGGGCCGGGCCGGGCCGAGCCGGGCCCAGCCGAGCCGAGCCGAGCCCGGCCGAGCCGAGCCGAGCCGAGCAGAGCAGAGCAGAGCAGGACAGAGCAGAGCAGAGCAGATGAGCAGAGCAGAGCAAAAGAGCAGAGCAGATGAGCAGAGCAGATGAGCAGAGCAGATGAGCAGAGCAGATGAGCAGAGCAGATGAGCAGAGCAGATGAGCAGAGCAGAAGAGCAGAGCAGATGAGCAGAGCTGATGAGCAGAGCAGATGAGCAGAGCAGATGAGCAGAGCAGATAAGCAGAGCAGATGAGCAGAGCAGATGAGCTGAGCAGATGAGCAGAGCAGATGAGCAGAGCAGATGAGCAGAGCAGATGAGCAGAGCAGATGAGCACAGCAGATGAGCAGAGCAGATGAGCAGAGCAGATGAGCAGAGCAGATGAGCAGAGTAGAGCAGATGAGCAGAGCAGAGCAGCTGAGCAGAGCAGAGCAGATGAGCAGAGCAGAGCAGAGCAGAGAAGAGCCGAGCAGAGCCGAGCAGAGCCGAGCAGAGCCGAGCAGAGCCGAGCAGAGCCGAGCAGAGCCGAGCAGAGCTGAGCAGAGCCGAGCAGAGCCGAGCAGAGCCGAGCAGAGCCGAGCCGGGCCGGGCCGGGCCGGGCTGAGCAGGGCCGAGCCGGGCCGAGCCGGGCCGAACCGGGCCCAGCCGAGCCGAGCCCGGCCGAGCCGAGCCGAGCCGAGCAGAGCAGAGCAGAGCAGAGAAGCGCAGAGCAGAGCAGAACAGAGCAGAGCAGAGCCGAGCCGAGCAGAGCCGAGCAGAGCCGAGCAGAGCCGAGCAGAGCCGAGCAGAGCCGAGCAGAGCCGAGCAGAGCCGAGCAGAGCCGAGCCCAGCCGAGCCCAGCCGAGCCGAGCCCAGCCGAGCCGAGCCGAGCAGAGCAGAGCCGAGCAGAGCAGAGCAGACCCGAGCAGAGCCGAGCAGAGCAGAGCAGAGAAGATGAGCAGAGAAGAGCAGAGCAGATGAGCAGAGCAGATGAGCAGAGCAGATGAGCAGAGCAGATGAGCAGAGCAGATGAGCAGAGCAGATGAGCAGAGCAGATGAGCAGAGCAGATGAGCAGAGCAGATGAGCAGAGCAGATGAGCAGAGCAGATGAGCAGAGCAGATGAGCAGAGCAGATGAGCAGAGCAGATGAGCAGAGCAGATGAGCAGAGCAGATGAGCAGAGCAGATGAGCAGAGCAGATGAGCAGAGCAGATGAGCAGAGCAGATGAGCAGAGCAGATGAGCAGAGCAGATGAGCAGAGCAGATGAGCAGAGCAGATGAGCAGAGCAATTGAGCAGAGCAGATGAGCAGAGCAGACGAGCAGAGCAGACGAGCAGAGCAGATGAGCAGAGCAGATGAGCAGAGCAGATGAGCAGAGCAGATGAGAAGAGCAGATGAGCAGAGCAGATGAGCAGAGCAGATGAGCAGAGCAGATGAGCAGAGCAGATGAGCAGAGCAGATGAGCAGAGCAGAGCAGATGAGCAGAGCAGAGCAGATGAGCAGAGCAGAGCCGAGCAGAGCCGAGCAGAGCCGAGCAGAGCCGAGCAGAGCCGAGCAGAGCCGAGCAGAGCCGAGCAGAGCCGAGCAGAGCCGAGCAGAGACGAGCCGGGCCGGGCCGGGCCGGGCCCAGCCGAGCCGAGCACGGCCGAGCCGAGCCGAGCAGAGCAGAGCAGAGCAGATGAGCAGAGCAGACCAGAAGAGGAGAGCAGAAGAGCAGAGCAGATGAGCAGAGCAGATGAGCAGAGCAGATGAGCAGAGCAGATGAGCAGAGCAGATGAGCAGAGCAGATGAGCAGAGCAGATGAGCAGAGCAGATGAGCAGAACAGATGAGCAGAGCAGATGAGCAGAGCAGATGAGCAGAGCAGATGAGCAGAGCAGATGAGCAGAGCAGATGAGCAGAGCAGAGGAGCAGAGCAGATGAGCAGAGCAGATGAGCAGAGCAGATGAGCAGTGCAGACGAGCAGAGCAGACGAGCAGAGCAGACGAGCAGAGCAGACGAGCAGAGCAGATGAGCAGAGTATTTGAGCAGAGCAGATGAGCAGAGCAGATGAGCAGAGCAGATGAGCAGAGCAGGTGAGCAGAGCAGATGAGCAGAGCAGATGAGCAGAGCAGGTGAGCAGAGCAGATGAGCAGAGCAGATGAGCAGAGCAGATGAGCAGAGCAGATGAGCAGAGCAGATGAGCAGAGCAGATGAGCAGAGCAGATGAGCAGAGCAGATGAGCAGAGCATATGAGCAGAGCAGATGAGCAGAGCAGATGAGCAGAGCAGTTGAGCAGAGCAGATGAGCAGAGCAGATCAGCAGAGCAGATGAGCAGAGCAGATGAGCAGAGCAGATGAGCAGAGCAGATGAGCAGAGCAGATGAGCAGAGCAGATGAGCAGAGCAGATGAGCAGAGCAGATGAGCAGAGCAGATGAGCAGAGCAGATGAGCAGAGCAGATGAGCAGAGCAGATGAGCAGAGCAGATGAGCCGAGCAGATGAGCAGAGCAGATGAGCAGAGCAGATTAGCAGAGCAGATGAGCAGAGCAGATGAGCAGAGCAGATGAGCAGAGCAGATGAGCAGAGCAGATGAGCAGAGCAGATGAGCAGAGTAGAGCAGATGAGCAGAGCAGAGCAGATGAGCAGAGCAGAGCAGAGCAGAGCCGGGCCGAGCCGGGCCGGGCCGAGCCGGGCCGAGCCGGGCCGGGCCGAACCGGGCCGGGCCGGGCCGAGCCGGGCCGAGCCGGGCCCAGCCGAGCCGAGCCCGGCCGAGCCGAGCCGAGCCGAGCAGAGCAGAGCAGAGAAGCGCAGAGCAGAGCAGAGCAGAGCCGAGCCGAGCATAGCCGAGCAGAGCCGAGCAGAGCCGAGCAGAGCCGAGCAGAGCCGAGCAGAGCCGAGCAGAGCCGGACCGGGCCGGGCCGGGCCGAGCCGAGCCGAGCCCAGCCGAACCCAGCCGAGCCCAGCCGAGCCGAGCCCAGCCGAGCCGAGCCGAGCAGAGCAGAGCCGAGCAGAGCAGAGCAGAGCCGAGCAGAGCGGAGCAGAGCCGAGCAGAGCCGAGCAGAGCCGAGCAGAGCCGAGCAGAGCCGAGCAGAGCCGATCAGAGCTGAGCCGGGCCGGGCCGGGCCGGGCCGAGCCGGGCCGGGCCGAGCCGGGCCCAGCCGAGCCGAGCAGAGCAGAGCAGAGCAGAGCAGAGCAGGACAGAGCAGAGCAGAGCAGAGCAGATGAGCAGAGCAGAAGAGCAGAGCAGAAGAGCAGAGCAGATGAGCAGAGCAGATGAGCAGAGCAGATGAGCAGAGCAGATGAGCAGAGCAGATGAGCAGAGCAGATGAGCAGAGCAGATGAGAAGAGCAGATGAGCAGAGCAGATGAGCAGAGCAGATGAGCAGAGCAGATGAGCAGAGCAGATGAGCAGAGCAGATGAGCAAGCAGATGAGCAGAGCAGATGAGCAGAGCAGATGAGCAGAGCAGATGAGCAGAGCAGATGAGCAGAGCAGATGAGCGGAGCAGATGAGCGGAGCAGATGAGCGGAGCAGATGAGCAGAGCAGATGAGCAGAGCAGATGAGCGGAGCAGATGAGCGGAGCAGATGAGCGGAGCAGATGAGCGGAGCAGATGAGCGGAGCAGATGAGCAGAGCAGATGAGCAGAGCAGATGAGCAGAGCAGATGAGCAGAGCAGATGAGCAGAGCAGATGAGCAGAGCAGATGAGCAGAGCAGATGAGCAGAGCAGATGAGCAGAGCAGATGAGCAGAGCAGATGAGCAGAGCAGATGAGCAGAGCAGATGAGCAGAGCAGATGAGCAGAGCAGATGAGCAGATGAGCAGAGCAGATGAGCAGAGCAGATGAGCAGAGCAGATGAGCAGAGCAGACGAGCAGAGCAGACGAGCAGAGCAGACGAGAAGAGCAGATGAGCAGAGCAGATGAGCAGAGCAGATGAGCAGAGCAGATGAGCAGAGCAGATGAGCAGAGCAGATGAGCAGAGCAGATGAGCAGAGCAGATGAGCAGAGCAGATGAGCAGAGCAGATGAGCAGAGCAGATGAGCAGAGCAGATGAGCAGAGCAGATGAGCAGAGCAGTTGAGCAGAGCAGATGAGCAGAGCAGATGAGCAGAGCAGATGAGCAGAGCAGAGCAGATGAGCAGAGCAGAGCAGAGCAGAGCAGAGCCGGGCCGGGCCGGGCCGGGCCGAGCCGGGCCGAGCCGGGCCGAGCCGGGCCGAGCCGGTCCGAGCCGGGCCCAGCCGAGCCGAGCCCGGCCGAGCCGAGCCGAGCCGAGCCGAGCCGAGCAGAGCAGAGCAGAGCAGAGCAGAGAAGCGCAGAGCAGAGCAGAGCAGAGCCGAGCCGAGCAGAGCCGAGCAGAGCCGAGCAGAGCCGAGCAGAGCCGGGCCGGGCCGGGCCGGGCCGGGCCGAGCCGAGCCGAGCTCAGCCGAGCCCAGCCGAGCCCAGCCGAGCCGAGCCCAGCCGAGCCGAGCCGAGCAGAGCAGAGCCGAGCAGAGCAGAGCAGAGCAGAGCCGAGCGGAGCCGAGCAGAGCCGAGGAGAGCCGAGCAGAGCCGAGCAGAGCCGAGCAGAGCCGAGCAGAGCAGAGCCGGGCCGGGCCGAGCCGGGCCGGGCCGGGCCGCGCCGTGCCGGGCCCAGCCGAGCCGAGCCCGGCCGAGCCGAGCCGAGCCGAGCAGAGCAGAGCAGAGCAGATCAGAGCAGGACAGAGCAGAGCAGAGCAGATGAGCAGAGCAGAAGAGCAGAGCAGAAGAGCAGAGCAGATGAGCAGAGCAGATGAGCAGAGCATATGAGCAGAGCAGATGAGCAGAGCAGATGAGCAGTGCAGATGAGCAGAGCAGATGAGCAGAGCAGATGAGCAAAGCAGATGTGCAGAGCAGATGAGCAGAGCAGATGAGCAGAGCAGATGAGCAGAGCAGATGAGCAGAGCAGATGAGCAGAGCAGATGAGCAGAGCAGATGAGCAGAGCAGATGAGCAGAGCAGATGAGCAGAGCAGATGAGCAGAGCAGATGAGCAGAGCAGATGAGCAGAGCAGATGAGCAGAGCAGATGAGCAGAGCAGATGAGCAGAGCAGATGAGCAGAGCAGATGAGCAGAGCAGAGCAGATGAGCAGAGCAGAGCAGAGCAGAGCCGGTCCGAGCCGGGCCGGGCCGGGCCGAGCCGGGCCGAGCCGGGCCGAGCCGGGCCGAGCCGGGCCCAGCCGAGCCGAGCCCGGCCGAGCCGAGCCGAGCCGAGCCGAGCCGAGCAGAGCAGAGCAGAGCAGAGAAGCGCAGAGCAGAGCAGAGCAGAGCAGAGCCGAGCCGAGCAGAGCCGAGCAGAGCCGAGCAGAGCCGAGCAGAGCCGAGCAGAGCCGAGCAGAGCCGAGCAGAGCCGATCAGAGCCGGGCCGGGCCGGGCCGAGCCGAGCCGAGCCCTCCGAGCCCAGCCGAGCCCAGCCGAGCCGAGCCCAGCCGAGCCGAGCCGAGCCGAGCAGAGCAGAGCCGAGCAGAGCAGAGCAGAGCCGAGCAGAGCGGAGCAGAGCCGAGCAGAGCCGAGCAGAGCCGAGCAGAGCCGAGCAGAGCCGAGCAGAGCCGAGCAGAGCCGAGCCGGGCCGGGCCGGGCCGGGCCGAGCCGGGCCCAGCCAAGCCGAGCCGAGCCGAGCCGAGCAGAGCAGAGCAGAGCAGAGCAGGACAGAGCAGGACAGAGCAGAGCAGAGCAGAGCAGAGCAGATGAGCAGAGCAGAAGAGCAGAGCAGAAGAGCAGAGTAGATGAGCAGAGCAGATGAGCAGAGCAGATGAGCAGAGCAGATGAGCAGAGCAGATGAGCAGAGCAGATGAGCAGAGCAGTTGAGCAGAGCAGATGAGCAGAGCAGATGAGCAGAGCAGATGAGCAGAGCAGATGAGCAGAGCAGATGAGCAGAGCAGATGAGCAGAGCAGATGAGCAAGCAGATGAGCAGAGCAGATGAGCAGAGCAGATGAGCAGAGCAGATGAGCAGAGCAGATGAGCGGAGCAGATGAGCGGAGCAGATGAGCGGAGCAGATGAGCAGAGCAGATGAGCAGAGCAGATGAGCAGAGCAGATGAGCAGAGCAGATGAGCAGAGCAGGTGAGCAGAGCAGATGAGCAGAGCAGATGAGCAGAGCAGATGAGCAGAGCAGATGAGCAGAGCAGATGAGCAGAGCAGATGAGCAGAGCAGATGAGCAGAGCAGATGAGCAGAGCAGATGAGCAGAGCAGATGAGCAGAGCAGATGAGCAGAGCAGATGAGCAGAGCAGATGTGCAGAGCAGATGAGCAGAGCAGATGAGCAGAGCAGATGAGCAGAGCAGATGAGCAGAGCAGATGAGCAGAGCAGATGAGCAGAGCAGATGAGCAGAGCAGAGGAGCAGAGCAGATGAGCAGAGCAGATGAGCAGAGCAGATGAGCAGAGCAGATGAGCAGAGCAGATGAGCAGAGCAGATGAGCAGAGCAGATGAGCAGAGCAGATGAGCAGAGCAGATGAGCAGAGCAGATGAGCAGAGCAGATGAGCAGAGCAGATGAGCAGAGCAGATGAGCAGAGCAGATGAGCAGAGCAGAGCAGATGAGCAGAGCAGAGCAGATGAGCAGAGCAGAGCAGAGCAGAGCCGGGCCGGGCCGGGCCGGGCCGGGCCGAGCCGGGCCGAGCCGGGCCGAGCCGGGCCGAGCCGGGCCCAGCCGAGCCGAGCCCGGCCGAGCCGAGCCGAGCCGAGCCGAGCAGAGCAGAGCAGAGCAGAGCAGAGAAGCGCAGAGCAGAGCAGAGCAGAGCCGAGCCGAGCAGAGCCGAGCAGAGCCGAGCAGAGCCGAGCACAGCCGAGCAGAGCCGGGCCGGGCCGGGCCGGGCCGGGCCGAGCCGAGCCCAGCCGAGCCCAGCCGAGCCCAGCCGAGCCGAGCCCAGCCGAGCCGAGCCGAGCAGAGCAGAGCCGAGCAGAGCAGAGCAGAGCAGAGCAGAGCCGAGCAGAGCCGAGCAGAGCTGAGCAGAGCCGAGCAGAGCCGAGCAGAGCCGAGCAGAGCCGAGCAGAGCCGAGCAAAGCCGAGCAGAGCAGAGCCGGGCCGGGCCGAGCCGGGCCCAGCCGAGACGAGCCCGGCCGAGCCGAGCCGAGCCGAGCAGAGCAGAGCAGAGCAGAGCAGATCAGAGCAGGACAGAGCAGAGCAGAGCAGATGAGCAGAGCAGAGCAGAAGAGCAGAGCAGATGAGCAGAGCAGATGAGCAGAGCAGATGAGCAGAGCAGATGAGCAGAGCAGATAGGCAGAGCAGATGAGCAGAGCAGATGAGCAGAGCAGATGAGCAGAGCAGATGAGCAGAGCAGATGAGCAGAGCAGATGAGCAGAGCAGATGAGCAGAGCAGATGAGCAGAGCAGATGAGCAGAGCAGATGAGCAGAGCAGATGAGCAGAGCTGATGAGCAGAGCAGATGAGCAGAGCAGAGCAGATGAGCAGAGCAGATGAGCAGAGCAGATGAGCAGAGCAGATGAGCAGAGCAGATGAGCAGAGCAGATGAGCAGAGCAGATGAGCAGAGCAGATGAGCAGAGCAGATGAGCAGAGCAGAGGAGCATGGCAGACGAGCAGAGCAGACGAGCAGAGCAGACGAGCAGAGCAGACGAGCAGAGCAGATAGGCAGAGCAGATGAGCAGAGCAGATGAGCAGAGCAGATGAGCAGAGAAGATGAGCAGAGCAGATGAGCAGAGCAGATGAGCAGAGCAGATGAGCAGAGCAGATGAGCAGAGCAGATGAGCAGAGCAGATGAGCAGAGCAGATGAGCAGAGCAGAGCAGAGCAGATGAGCAGAGCAGAGCAGATGAGCAGAGCAGAGCAGAGAAGAGCAGAGCAGAGCCGAGCAGAGCCGAGCAGAGCCGAGCAGAGCCGATCAGAGCCGAGCAGAGCCGAGCAGAGCCGAGCAGAGCCAAGCAGAGCCGAGCAGATGAGCAGAGCAGATGAGCAGAGCAGATGAGCAGAGCAGATGAGCAGAGCAGATGAGCAGAGCAGATGAGCAGAGCAGATGAGCAGAGCAGATGAGCAGAGCAGATGAGCAGAGCAGATGAGCAGAGCAGATGAGCAGAGCAGATGAGCAGAGCAGATGAGCAGAGCAGATGAGCAGAGCAGAGCAGATGAGCAGAGCAGAGCAGATGAGCAGAGCAGAGCAGAGCAGAGCCGAGCAGAGCCGAGCAGAGCCGAGCAGAGCCGAGCAGAGCCGAGCAGAGCCGAGCCGGGCCGGGCCGGGCCGGGCAGGGCCGAGCCGGGCCGAGCCGGGCCGAGCCGGGCCCAGCCGAGCCGAGCCCGGCCGAGCCGAGCCGAGCCAAGCCGTGCCGAGCAGAGCAGAGCAGAGCCGAGCAGAGCCGAGCAGAGCCGAGCAGAGCCGAGCAGAGCCGAGCAGAGCCGTTCAGAGCCGAGCAGAGCCGAGCTGAGCCGAGCAGAGCCGAGCAGAGCCGAGCAGAGCCGAGCAGAGCCGAGCAGAGCCGAGCAGAGTCGAGCAGAGCCGAGCAGAGCCGAGCAGAGCCGAGCCGGGCCGGGCCGGGCCGGGCAGGGCCGAGCCGGGCCGAGCCGGGCCGAGCCGGGCCCAGCCGAGCCGAGCCCGGCCGAGCCGAGCCGAGCCAAGCCGTGCCGAGCAGAGCAGAGCAGAGCCGAGCAGAGCCGAGCAGAGCCGAGCAGAGCCGAGCAGAGCCGAGCAGAGCCGAGCAGAGCCGTTCAGAGCCGAGCAGAGCCGAGCTGAGCCGAGCAGAGCCGAGCAGAGCCGAGCAGAGCCGAGCAGAGCCGAGCAGAGCCGAGCAGAGCCGAGCAGAGCCGAGAAGAGCCGGGCCGGGCCGGGCCGGGCCGGGCCGAGCCGAGCCGAGCCGAGCCCAGCCGAGCCCAGCCGAGCCGAGCCAAGCAGAGCCGAGCAGAGCCGAGCAGAGCCGAGCAGAGCCGAGCAGAGACGAGCAGAGACGAGCAGAGCCGAGCAGAGCCGAGCAGAGCCGAGCAGAGCCGAGCAGAGCCGAGCAGAGCCGAGCAGAGCCGAGCAGAGCCGAGCAGAGCCGAGCAGAGCCGAGCAGAGCCGAGCCGGGCCGAGCCGGGCCGAGCCGGGCCCAGCCGAGCAGAGCCCGGCCGAGCCGAGCCGAGCCGAGCAGAGCAGAGCAGAGCAGAGCATAGCAGAGCAGAGCAGAGCAGATGAGCAGAGCAGATGAGCAGAGCAGAGCAGAGCAGAGCAGAGCAGAGCAGAGCAGAGCAGAAGTTGGTCCATATTTTTCTGATATTAAGTTCTGGAGGTAAATATCTTCTTGATTTTGCTGTTCCATAGTGGCTTTCTCCACATCTGTACTTCTTCATGTCTTGCTTTATAGTAACAGTAGTGCCCTTCTGTAATATTCCTGTTCTGTCACCTCCTCTGGTTTCCTTTGGCGCATTCCCAGATAAGTGAAATTTTCTAGCCAGTAGAGATAATCTAACTTTTGACACCCCTGTGATTCCTTGGAAGCTTTAGTTTTAGTATTTTGTGGAGTGCACTCAAGACCATGTGAACATTTAATTTCTGGAGTATGAGCTTTCCTTGACTTGCATTTTGATTTCCTTTCCTTGTTTTTGCAATTCCTACCTCCCGCGCATTCTACGACTGGTACAGTTTCACAATCTGAGCTCCTGTCCATTGTGCATAGTACAGTGCAGTGTCTCAACTAAGAATAAAAATGCCATATAAGTATAACAAAGCTTGTAGAAGCACCTGCCTGCTGTGCAAGAGGTCTCAAGTTCGATTCCTGGTAGGGGGGTAGGAAGTTTTCTCCAACCAAGATTATTCTTCATCCTGCCCTAAGTCTGGAAGTATGAATGAAAGTGTGAATGTGTGTGAATTCAACGTATAAAAACCCCAAAAGACCGAAAAACCCACTGTTAAATGAGTAACACCATTGCCAATATTCAAGGCCACCGATATGACCTCTGCACTTGAAGGTGGGACATAAATGGAAGAAAAAAACCTTGCAGAAATGAATGTGAAATCCAAGCGCACAACCTGGGTTTGCAGTTATTGCCAATGATGTAGCAGTGTAACCAGGCTTGCAGAAATGACTGAGAATTCCAAGAATTGCAACAGTGAGATGGCAGTCAATTCCAACATGCATTCCATAGAATTTAGGTTGCTACACTCTGTATAATAAAATCATAAAATTGCATCTATCAACCTTTGCTTTAACTGAGCAAGTGTATCTATCGAGTTTTAAAAAAAACTGATAATATTCCCCACCTTCTATACAGGACAAGAATCGAATTTTGCAAAATCTGATTTCACAGAACGATGCAGAAGGTGAAAATTAGGCTGATACTATATATAACTCAATTTCATAAAATTTTGCATCTATCGAGTTTTGAAGAAACGCTCCTCAATTGATAAAAGAATATTTCTAATGTTTTTTATAGTTTAGAAGTGTTGTTGCTGTTGGCTAATGCTGTATTTCTGACAATGAAGTCACTAATCCTCTTGCTCTCTGATGGATTGGAAGGGTGCTAGAAGTGGCTGGGCATATTTGAAGGTGGTCTCGGTCCATTTCCTCTTGCAGATCACATAGAGCACAGAGTGGTCAAGAATATATCCCAATTCTATTCAAATGTTTTGCCAGACAATCATGTCCTGTAATCAACCTGAAGTTTGCAACTGCTGTTTTTCGAGGATACTCATTAATTACTGTTTGAATGTTTGGTATTTCCCATCTTTTATCTTTCGGATTTTCATAACAATATTTTGCTACATTTTTTTAATTAAAATTTGACTAATCTTTTAGCTGTTACATAAAATGGTAGATTAGCTATAGATTTCTGTACACTGGTGGTACCCTTTTTTGAAAGAAAATCAGTTTTGTTCACAGTGAGCTGGTATCCATTGGAAGACTAGGTGTTTTTGAAGTGCTGTTTGAATGAATGAATGAATTTATTGAATACTAGAGCATATACCTGTTGGGCTGTCCATGAACTTGAGCTCCCTAGCTCTTCTGTCATTGGACAAACCTCTGAGGTTCTCTACCCTTGATGTAGAGCACAACCCATGCTATTTATTATTCAGCTACAATTTATTAGCCTTACTCAAACCTGTCATTTATCTTTTAATTCACTTATTTTCACCAAATTCTCTTATACTTTCCTTTTCCTAAGCTCATTAGTATTTTAAATAACCCATTCCAACCTAATATTTAATTTCTCCTTTTTTTCTTATGTTTCATGATTGTTTACTAATACTTTCCTACACCTCACAGGTTTACTTTCCGCTTATCTCTTTCACTTCCACATTCTTTTCCTCACTTCAGTTTCACTTGTAATACCTACTTTGCTTTATCGCTAAACTTTTGTTTCCCTCCCTCCTTTCAACCCCGGACCATTTCACTTAATCACTCTCCTTCATATCACATGACACTGATCACCATCTTCCCCCTTCGTTTTTGGCTTCCTGTATATTAACACATATTCATATCTGAAATCCACTTATTTAAGTTAATATGTTTCCAAAATCATACTGACTTTTCCAGGTCACCCTTCTCCCATTCTAATGTAGCCACATACTATGTAAAACCTGTTTCCCTGTCCTCCCATTGAAGTGCTCTTAGATGGGTAAGGATTTTCCAACATTCTATAATTGTTTGATCTTTTGGTGACAACTTGGAAGTAATTGCTATAATTGCTGCCCTGGAATCTGAGAGAATAACTGCTTGATGAAAATGTGAAATTCTATACAAAAAGTTTAGAAGTGTATACATTAATATACCTAATACAAATATGTATATGTAAATCTGATGTGTCCTTTAACTATGTACTGAAAGGATGTATAACATGAGTTACAAGACAAAGCAAGTGGGATAAGGTGGTAAAAGGGGTAAGAGAGGGACATAATGAGTGATAAACTATAGCAATAAAGTGAATAATGGTAAACTTTAATCACTAATCAAGGTGGGAAAGAAAGTCAATAAAGTGGAGGTAAGGTTAAAATTTAAAGAGTTAGATATAGTTATTAACAAAAAAAATACAAAAATTAAATAAACAATTAGTAATGTAAAAGTAAGTCATAAATAATACTGGGAAATTAAGGCAATAAGAATATTGGAAAGAAATCGTATGTACATTTGTGTGGAAGATAAACACATAAAGGACAGTTGATCTGGAGACAAGTCAAGCTGATAGTAAAAGTAAAAGTTGTATATTTAACGACTGCTGCACTTGTATAAGGATAGCGATCCAGTTAGGAGCCATACAAAATGTATCTGTTTTTTTTTTATAGGTCCTCAATAAATTTCAATTCCAACTAAGTGATATTTATGTTCTGCTCATTAGTCATTTAAGAAGTACATTTTATTCAAATAAATTTAATTTTTAAAACTACACAAGAACTGTGATTATCTGGACCAGGTGACACCAATTTCTAGGTTAATGAAAATACAGATAATGTGGAAACAAATCATTAAAGAAATACAAACTTTGATGTGTAAATGAAATTATTATCACTGCAAATGCAGAAGTGTAAAGAATTGAAAACCATGCAGATGAGATATGTATGATTACTATCAGAACTGTCATTAAAACTAACAACCCATAAAGTTTCGTTTTGTTCTGTGATACACAGAATTCTAATGGTATTCATTGCAAGCTTGAAAGGTATAATCGACCATGAGTGATCTCTACTAGGGATTGCCCCATCCAAAAGGTTATGGAATTAACACTGTAATGTAATGTAAAGGCTGGTTCACACCCATCAGTAGCAATAACCATAACAAAAAAGCTGAAATACATTTATTCAAATGGGGATGTTCACAGCCGACAGGAAACATTCATGGTCCCGGGAACAAGAAAGAAGCCTTGGCCAAGTTTTAAGTTCATGTTCCTGTTACCAGCTACAGCATGTTAGATTCATGTTGTGCATGTTACACTTTTCACTGTAGAAAGTATTCAAGGCCACCATACCATGAAGCAGCTGCTAGAGCTCTCTCTGGTTGCAAGCTAGAAAAAAGATTATTAGAAATAGGAATAAGAGATAGAGGGTTCAGCATGGAAGCCAGGCCTATGTACCTATAGCCCTAAGGGAGGAAGGATGAGGTGAGGGGAGATAGAGGGTTTGGCATGGAAGCCAAGCTTTTTGTAATTATGGCTTAGAAAGTTCAGAAATTTACGCTGGATTTTAATACGTTTTGAACTGATCACTTTTGTGAAAAGAATACGATTCACTCCGACATTCCAACTCCAACCAGCAAACAAGATAGGAAAAGATATAAGATGTGTCAGTAGAACTATAGAATACACACTAGGAGTAGGAAATTGAACCAAACTAAATTTCGAATGGGAGGGACTTCATAATGTTTTGAAATGAACTATATGAAACACTGATGAATTACTTGCACTGTTTCCTGTTGTTTGTTTCAGGGAAGCCTAATTGGTTTCGGCAGCACCTACTTTGGACAGTGTTATACTTATCGCTTGATTATTGCGCCCAGGGTACATAGAGCTTTAAGTTACCCGACATGTGTCTTCTCAGGATAAGGGAAAACCTTGGTAAAAACCTTATCCGGATAACTCGCCCTAAGCGAGATTTGAACTCACGACCTCTGGATGTGAGGCACAAATGCTGCCACCACGCTACAAAGGGGGGCAGCTAATGACATGGCCACTCAATTCAAATTAATGAAAGAATTTTGACAGTTTAATTATGGTTTTTTTTTTCTTTTTTTTTTCCACAAAAGAATGTAATATCTTAATTTCCACCTTATGATATAGTGAATGCACCAGTTTTTGTAAGTATTTTCACTTAAGCTTAAGATGGTGTTAAGTCTGATGCGCAATTGCACAAAAGTTGCAATAGAAATGAGAACAAAACAGAAAGGAGCATACACCACACACAATCAATCAAAGCAGCAGTCCTAACCCCAATTTCACTTTCCAAAGTTATTCCACAATAACTTGGCGATGGGGATCCGAAGCACAAGAGACTTTAATAGTTCACAATGAACCAAGGATGGAAACTGGAAAACACACTGGTACATACTGGGTGAGGTTGTAGAGTAAAAATGTGATGTGTTGCACTCACATGACTTTCTCCACTCTTGTACCAAGCATTCCTACAAACTCTTATTCCTTTATCTTTTTCATGTTAGTTGAGATAAACATTTGCAGAAATTATGTTATTGTTATTTCCTTGTAGGTGCAAAGGGAATATGGGAATACAGTAGGCTTTGAGCAATAGTCAAATCTTTCAAAGCTTTGAGATTCCGTTCTCTTTGCACGGTTAAGGTATAAAAAAATGAGTTATTGTATTCTGATATTCATTGATCTTTCATTAATACAAGTATAACTGTGGATTCTTGGTTTATGTTTTACTTTCTCTACTACTAAGTAGAGGAAGTATTGTATTCCATCCAAAAGTTCGATGTCAAGATTTCACCAGAAACATGTTTTGAGGCCCCCTGAATCCAAAAAAAGCATTTCTAGAAAAAGGCACATGTGTCTGTGTGTGTGTGGGCGTATGGGGGCATGTGGGTGTGCATGTGTGTGTGTGTGTGTGTGTGTGTGTGTGTGTGTGTCATTCTGTCTGTGTGTCTGTCAGTCAGTCTGTGGACAGCATAACTCAAAAACGAAAAGTTGGTTAAAAACCAAAGTTGGTATTAAAGTTTAATGTCTTTCAAGGATGCGACACAAAGATTTTGAAGAAAATTCCTCCACCCTGAACTGCCCTTTACATGGAAAGTTTTTTGAACTTTATTTTCTTGAAAATGGCTCTAACTATTGTGATCAAAATGCCATATGTTTGAGATATTTTGATGACAAATGAAATGTATATTTTGAATTTTCTGGCTATAGCCTATATAGTCCTATTTACTCTGGATGACGTTTGAATAACTCACAAACCATAAGAGATAGACAAAATCTTATTATACAAAAAATGTAGGTCTCGCTAAGACACACTATGTCCAAATAAATTTCTTTGTAGGGTGAACCATTTCGGGGATATTCATTGTTATATGTGTCAGCTTTGGAAAACTTAAAACTTGAAATGGAACATCGTTCTTCATTTTTTTTAAATATATGTTAAGCATGCAAAGAAAACAGGATCTCAAAGCTTTAAAAGATTTGACTATCACTCAAAGTCTAGTATTATCCCCTTGTACCTACAAGGACATAAGCAATATGATAACTTCTGCAAATGTTTATCCCAACTAACATAAAGAAGATACAGGAATAAGAGTTTGTAAGAATGGTTAGTACCAGAGTACAGGAAGTCATGTGAGTGCAACACATTAGATTTTTTATGTATTATAAGGCACATGAGGCGAAGGTCGAGATGACTCACCTAGAGTGACTGTCCTATCACAGTCGTGCAGCGTTGCCTAAGTCAGAATGCACAGCACAAGCGTGAGCAACAGAGATTTCTCTTTTTCATGCACCCAAAATTATTACTGGAAATTCAACATTTGGATATGCCTTGGTGTATGCGGCAAGAATTTTTGAGGCAGCCTGTACAGAAACCATTTTTCTATGACATATGGCTCTCAAGTTATTGCTTCAGAATAAACAAGTGACTCCCATGTTTATGATTATGAATCAAGCTTCCAATCTTGCCTGTGTGTGTTATTCCTTTCATTACGCAGTTACGGAGTAAGACCTTATGAAGTGTCATTAGGAACTGCGTATATTTAGTTAATTAATTAACTGACCACAGACCACTGCAGTCGCGCGCAATTTCTTTAGTTCGGTTCAAGACCAATCCATAACACAAATTGTGCTTTGTGTAACTGTGACAATAAGCAGAAAATTCACATGTGAATTTATTTTGATAATTCTCCCGGTCAGGTCAGTGAGACCCTTAAACCAATGACAGGTGTGGTCCTTCAGAGATTCTGGGGGTTGTGAGAGAGCGATGTGACTGCCAAAGCATAAAAATATGGTGTTCTCTAAAAAGCGGGTACTATTACTGTTATTGCTCTCTTCAATATCATCAGTGAAAAATACTGGAAAGCAAGAGGATTAATGACTCCATTGTCAGAAATCCAGCATTAGGCAACAACAACAACATTGTGTTAGTGATACGTTAACAATGTCACTTTCAACGCCTGGTGCCAGTGGCACAGGTACTAAGGGTAAAATACTCCGCTCCCAGGCCAGAAATATTATTTTTAAAGTGTACGTTTTTTTAGGGAATTGGCATCTGAGGAAGTGCGTGTAAATGAGTACGTTAATATTGAGTGTTACAGTTTATAATGTTATCATCACTATCCTTTGCTGCGTAAGTTTACGCTCTGACAATTTGTGACACGACAAAGGTTTCTTTCCTCGTTCCCTCCCTGTAACTTCTGCTCTCTAGTCCATCACTTGGCAGCAGTGCAGCCACCATGTGCATGCATTGGTTCAGCTCATGTGCCTTCTACAACCGTACCCCGTATAATATGTTTATTCCATGCGAACTAGTAAAACTAAACAAAATTCTGATAGCAACAGCCTGCCTCACTTTAATCTGTTATTTGTGTGTTAAAATTGTCACTGTGACGACATTAAATACCTACATTAAACCAAAACCCACATTATGCGGGATGTTTTACCTTTAGACTATACACCATCATTGCTCTTTGCCTGGCACTGTGGCGACTGTAATGAGGAAAAAAAAAAGATAAGCCAGTCAAAGTTTTAAGTTCAGGAAGGAAGTGAGAAGTACACAAAAGTGTAATGTTGCCGAATACAGGCTTAGGGACCCCGTAACACAGGGCGCCAACGTATGAGAAATGAAAGTAGCGATCAGTAGTAAAACATTTTAATAACGTTGGAATTGTGTAGATGGTAATGCATAAAGATGAGAATGGATAACTTCCAGCAATACATATACATAGATGATGTAGATACAAAGAAAGCAAGAAACTCTGTTCTTATTCATAATGACAAATTTCGGTAACTAGAAGACGGGGAACTCTATTTTACTTACAAATATATTTCTTAATTCAACCCAAAAGATCTCCCATATGCAACACGGCGTACCACAATTACAGGGTCCCTTTATATTACGCTCAAATAAATTAATTTATGAATCACATAATCTAAAATAAATATGAAATCATAACCTTATATGATTGTGCAGAAGGCAGATAACCTTAAATGGGAATATATATTCATAAATATACATTCATAAAAGAAATACAAAATTGTGTTAGTTGCATAAAACATATGAGTGGAAATATGAAATCAGAAGTCCAAGCAGTTGTACAGAAGTAGCTAACCTTAAACTTAAATATACATTTGTGAAAGAAATATAAAGCTGCATTTTGGAGGTATAAACCATATGATGTGAAATAACTGTGAAGTCATAATCTCATGCAATTGTGCAAGAGATACGGTAGATAACTGTACTATATGAATATATATCATAATGTATGATTAGGAAACAAATACAAAGTTTTATAAGAGTTCGATATGATAGATGATTGACAAATGGAATGTTTTAAACATTGGATTTTACTGAAAATAATTGTCGCAAACTGCTGGGGATTTCAACGTTATTTAAAATGCAGATTTCCATTAATAATAACAGCTAAAGGTTAATGAGGAAATTGGAAACCTTCACTTCATAAGACTTTCTGCTTTTGTTACATCTCCTATATTCACATAAGTCCACTATTTAGTTTGCACCTCTATTCCATTGTTTCAGTTTTAGATTATGCTTCTGTTCCATTACCCGTGTTCCTCTCTAATTTGTAGTTACCAACCTCTTTGTCCAGTAGTGTATTTCTTCATGTCAACTTGGCACGATTTAGCGACATTGCACATCAAGAAGCCCGTATTTGGCAACATTACCCACAAAAGCATTAAAAGTAAATGCAAGGTCTTGGCACAATTGTAATATCAGGCTAACAACCCCATCTTACCTTTTATAACCCACACCTCAAAAATATGAATAGTTTTCCAAGTTAAGTTGTTAAGTTCTGATGTTTGGCACATCATGAAAAGTTGTGTAACTGTTTTCAGTTTGTTGCTTCCTGAAGCATTTATTCCAACACATTCATTGACTTAAGATACAGTGCATTTGTATGTAGATTGGCCGGACTGCCCCGTGGTGGCACCGGGTAGGGCAAGGACTGGACAACCTTCTGCCAGAGTTACATGTAAACAACCGGCAAGTCATGGGCTGGGAACACTAACTACTGTACTAACTTACATTAGGCTTACCTGCGTCATAACAGATATTGAAATTGGTGGCCTTCAATGTGAACATATTCCCTATATCTCTGAAAACTATTCTGGTCTACTTGTGAAAGTTCACATTTACTGATTGCTGCATTTCTCTCCTGATTTTGTCCTAACATGTGAGAATTTGCTGGTTGTACTTTATTCTTTAACATTCCCCATAAATAAAAATCACAAAGAGCTAGGTCAGGGGAACGAGTTGGTCTCCATCCTTGGACTAATTGTTCTGTCCCCATATACACTTCCCAATTCATGCATAGGATTTGCAACAGTGTGTGCTATAGCTGAATCCTGTTGAAAGCAGTCACATTTCATGTCTTGTTAGTGTGGAAAAAAGATACTTAAAGTAAAATTTACATTAACGTGTGAATGAACATTGTGTTGTTGTGTTATAAAATATGGGATCGATAATTCTACGCACACTCACTGTTCATCAAACTCCAACTTTTGCGGTGGTGTGAAGAGCTTTGTGAATAATATGGGGATTTTCGGTAAACCAGAATTGTTTTCAGAGATATAGGGAGTATATTCACATTGAAGATCATCAATTCCAACATCTGTTGTGACGCAGTTGATTGCGTGTAACTCTGGCAGAGGGTGAACCGGTCCTTACCCAGTTCGATGTCACTGTGAGGCGGCCCAGCCAATTTACGAATGCACTGTACTCCAAGTGCATTTGACAAATTCATAACTGCTATTGGCACAGTTCTCACTAAAATATTTTAAGACAAACGGTTAATTTAAAGAGACAAAGCATTACAGAATGTTTTCAGGTCAAACAAAATCAGAAAGGGTTTCATGCACTAAAACCCTTCATTCTGAATTACAAACTCTTCTTCTGCTTTGCACGTGAGAGGCATTCAATATTTATTGTCCCCTGCATAATATGCCTTCAAATTCAACCACAGTTGCTTATTGCTTCTCTGTGACACTAAGTGGAAAATCAAATTGTTCTACTAGGTGCTGTTCCCAGAGGCTCTGTGGCTGCTGCAAGAAAGTAACTAAATGAAATTAAAGAAAATCTGATGTATGCACTCACATGACTTTCTCTACTGTCCCTACCACGTCCTTGTCCCAGCCTGTTATGTGTAGGGGAACCAACTTTAAGGGTACCTACCAATAAGTAAGGATATTATACATACCTGGAAGTTATTTCTTGTCGGCTGGAGACAGATGTGGTCCAATACTGCAGTGGTGCAGCCCAAGTCTTCTCGCTGTGTCTGATGCACAAACCTAAGCTTATATGAACGTGAATCATAAACATATTAAGAATGCAGCTTGCGTGCTTTGGATAAGCATTTTTCAGTGTAGTCTTATGCTGTGCATTTGCAACATACACAAGTGGCATCTACAAGTTAGCTTGGAAATCATGTCGGGCCAAATGCGTACCACTTTTTCAACTTTGTCAGCTTTCTGGTTCACAGAGGAGGTTAGGTTAGGTTAGGTATATAGTGAGTGAGTTGTTAGTATGATTATAATTCAATCCCTCAAAAAGACTAAACACAATTTAAAACATCGCCAATTTAGCAGTATTCGCTTCTCATCTAGGTTGACAGTCCCCATCACGCATACTCGTTCCATGTTTGTTGTCCTTGCGCCATTGTTTTCCTCTGAAAGAAATCCACCAATTGTTTCTATTATCACTTTTCCAATCATCGATTTTGCCTGCATTTCATAGCATCCTCTTCCTCATTATCATACCTGGTTCTTGGCTGACCACTTGCTTCCAGGTGTTCACTGTCTGCTCTCCAACAGCCTAGACACTGAATTGTAAGTGCTAAGGTGTGTAAATCCAGCATAAGGGGAGGGTAATCAATCAGGTAAAGGGGAAAAAAATAGAAAACGTGTAAAAATGGAGGGGGCCGTGTTCCAGGCATGGGCTTCGCTGGGATGGGGGAGGGGGGCCGCAGTCTGCGACGTCCATGGTTCCAGGCTGTGCAAGAGACAATATCGACTCCAAACAACGCTCCTGAGGTAATTACAACTTTATATTTCACTTTACTTTAATACGGAGCTGCAGGTCTTAACTACAGGCAAAATAATCTTGCCTAAACTACTTTTGGCCCTTAGGAGTTGCGTTTAGAGTTGATATTAGAACTTTTGGAGCCTATGACCCTTTTTACAACCCTTTCTTTTATAATAATATGACACCATCTTGCCACTATAGCGCATCCGCGGAGGCGAGTGCAAAGCTAATGGAGGGATTGAAAAGCTAATGGAGGGATTGAAATCCGTTAGACTGAGAAGTTTTTGCCTTTGGTTTTTTCCAATAAATAAGTTCTTGTTCTTGTACCCGTTCACTTTATTTGTATCAAATTTCTTATATATCACCCGTTATTTAACCCAATTGTCCCCCTGATCCTGGATCATTGGGGTTTAGTTTCACCGATTCTACGGCCACGTTTTGCTGTTTAGGGCTCTCAATCTCTCGGCAACACTTTGCGGCTTAAGGCCTTATCACTCTACAACGGGTTTTATTAGTCATACTGGCAGCGAGAGGGAGCAAACGACACCTGGAGAAGGTCAAGTGAGTAGGTTGTCCGCAATCTTAATGTAGGAACCTACAGTTGTAGTAGTATCGTTTGTCAGTTATAAAGTCGTGCAGATTTGAAACTTTAGGTACCTATCTACCTGTTTTATGTGGACCTAGTACACATTTCTACTTTCGGTCTGTATTTCTTCTATGAAATGGATTTAACAAGTGAATTTGTGCATATTTATAATTTTGCTGCAAAGTGAGGGGGGGGGGCACTTATATCATGTTCCGCTAAATACTGAGCATTAAATGAAAGAAACATGATGGTATTTGCATATGGAACTTAGAAATGTGTACTATACGAGCAGGATGATGTGATATCAGACAGCCATCTACTTCTACTAGTTCAACACTTGAATATATTATGTATATATACTATTTATTTACCGAATTGAGTGAGCTTAACTTGTATAATTTAGATCATTTGCAAACATTATTTAATTTTGTTTAATCAAATTGAACTGATGCATAGTGTTCTTGGTTTTGATTTGGAATTGTACATTACTTATAGATCCCCATCTTCGCTTCGCCTGCGGCACCTGGACCTACGACGCCGCCTTCTCGAACAACTTTACCTCCTTCTTCTCGAACAACTTCGCCTCCTTCTTCTTGAACAACTTCTCCTCCTCCTTCTTCTTGAACAACTTCTCCTTCTCCTTCTTGAACAACTTCTCCTTCTCCTTCTTGAACAACTTCTCCTCCTCCTTCTTCTTGAACAACTTCTCCTTCTCCTTCTTCTTGAACAACTTCTCCTTCGAGAACATCTTCTTCTCCGACAGGCAGAATTTACAACTTTAAGATGTTTTAATGCCTTTATCATCGTTTCCCTTTCCACTCCGGACATATTTATCAATAGGTTGTCCCTGTTTGGATTGTTAACAAGAGTTTCTCTCAAATTTGTTAACGCTCTTAGCAAAACTTGTTTTTGCTGAACAGTTCTGCATTTAACACTTCCCTTTGGTGTATTTGTTTTGAGTTCAGGCTTGCCCATGTTCAAAATTTTGATTCCAAATAGTATTTACGAGAAGATTTTTGCACGTAGTTGAAAATCAGATCCGGTTGTTGATTAAATAATATTTAAATTTGCCATGACGATGGCTTATTGTTTAGTATAAGTTTCAAATGAATAACGGCAAGCGAAAATGAATAAATCACAGATTATGCCAGATGATCGACTCTGTGTTAGAGGATGATGTCACAAATGGCGCTGATGTCGCTATGTTTCACCACGGGGCCGGTACGAACTAATGATTCCGCCGATAATACAGTACGCCTCTATATCGACCGAGCAGCGCTACTTCCGCTTCTGCCCTCCCCTCCTTCGTCCGTATTCCTCGCCAGAATTAAATGCCGAATTTCTTTCGAAATCAACTCGCGCACTCAGGAATAGTTCACCGCACATTTCACATATTAGCGTAATACGCGTTACAAGAACTACATGGAAGCCAAATGCGGTAAACGATTCTTATCCACGTAGCTGATGTATCGCATATTACGCTAATATGTGAATACTGGAAATGTGCCGTAAACTATTCATGAGTGTGCGAGATGTGACTTCGAAAGAAGTTCGGCAGGAAGAACCCACTTCTAAACTTGACATTTTTCCCCCTACAAGTAATAGTTGTCTTCAATTAATCATAATAGCTTTAGTAACCAGATGGATAGTGTCAGATCACAAATTGTTGAGATTATTCAATACATTTTTATTCCCTTTCCCTCAAGAATTTCAAATAATGGCTATAGCAATTATAACTACACATTCAGTTAATGGCAGAGGAAAGCAGGAAAGGATACCACAAGGTTATCTGTAATGCAATTTTCTTGTACACAGTGAATTTGTAATCAAGTTAAAAAAAACTGTGAAGGATAACCTTAGTGACCAAGAAATGAAAAACTAAACAGATACATGTAAATTCTAAATGAAGATAATTATACCAACAACTATGTACAAAAAAACAGTACTATCTGTTTCAAACAGAAAACAAACAAGTCATATTAATGCTTATGTTTAATAAGATTCTGAAAAAGTAATTACACTTTAAAATATATGAAATTTGAGATTGTCTCATACGGCATTCATAATTTAACAAAACATTTAAAATTAGTACATGAGGCAGTGTCAGTAATCAAGCGATAAGTATAACACTGTCCAAAGTAGGTGCTGCCGAAACCAATTAGGCTTCCCTGAAACAAACAACAGGAAACAGTGCAAGTAATTCATCAGTGTTTCATATAGTTCATTTCAAAACATTATGAAGTCCCTCCCATTCGAAATTTAGTTTGGTTCAATTTCCTACTCCTAGTGTGTATTCTATAGTTCTACTGACACATCTTATATCTTTTCCTATCTTGTTTGCTGGTTGGAGTTGGAATGTCGGAGTGAATCGTATTCTTTTCACAAAAGTGATCAGTTCAAAACGTATTAAAATCCAGCGTAAATTTCTGAACTTTCTAAGCCATAATTACAAAAAGCTTGGCTTCCATGCCAAACCCTCTATCTCCCCTCACCTCATCCTTCCTCCCTTAGGGCTATAGGTACATAGGCCTGGCTTCCATGCTGAACCCTCTATCTCTTATTCCTATTTCTAATAATCTTTTTTCTAGCTTGCAACCAGAGAGAGCTCTAGCAGCTGCTTCATGGTATGGTGACCTTGAATACTTTCTACAGTGAAAAGTGTAACATGCACAACATGAATCTAACATGCTGTAGCTGGTAACAGGAACATGAACTTAAAACTTGGCCAAGGCTTCTTTCTTGTTCCCGGGACCATGAATGTTTCCTGTCGGCTGTGAACATCCCCATTTGAATAAATGTATTTCAGCTTTTTTGTTATGGTTATTGCTACTGATGGGTGTGAACCAGCCTTTACATTACATTACAGTGTTAATTCCATAACCTTTTGGAGGGGGCAATCCCTAGTAGAGATCACTCATGGTCGATTATACCTTTCAAGCTTGCAATGAATACCATTAGAATTCTGTGTATCACAGAACAAAACGAAACTTTATGGGTTGTTAGTTTTAATGACAGTTCTGATAGTAATCATACATATCTCATCTGCATGGTTTTCAATTCTTTACACTTCTGCATTTGCAGTGATAATAATTTCATTTACACATCAAAGTTTGTATTTCTTTAATGATTTGTTTCCACATTATCTGTATTTTCATTAACCTAGAAATTGGTGTCACCTGGTCCAGATAATCACAGTTCTTGTGTAGTTTTAAAAATTAAATTTATTTGAATAAAATGTACTTCTTAAATGACTAATGAGCAGAACATAAATATCACTTAGTTGGAATTGAAATTTATTGAGGACCTATAAAAAAAAACAGATACATTTTGTATGGCTCCTAACTGGATCGCTATCCTTATACAAGTGCAGCAGTCGTTAAATATACAACTTTTACTTTTACTATCAGCTTGACTTGTCTCCAGATCAACTGTCCTTTATGTGTTTATCTTCCACACAAATGTACATACGATTTGTTTCCAATATTCTTATTGCCTTAATTTCCCAGTATTATTTATGACTTACTTTTACATTACTAATTGTTTATTTAATTTTTGTATTTTTTTTGTTAATAACTATATCTAACTCTTTAAATTTTAACCTTACCTCCACTTTATTGACTTTCTTTCCCACCTTGATTAGTGATTAAAGTTTACCATTATTCACTTTATTGCTATAGTTTATCACTCATTATGTCCCTCTCTTACCCCTTTTACCACCTTATCCCACTTGCTTTGTCTTGTAACTCATGTTATACATCCTTTCAGTACATAGTTAAAGGACACATCAGATTTACATATACATATTTGTATTAGGTATATTAATGTATACACTTCTAAACTTTTTGTATAGAATTTCACATTTTCATCAAGCAGTTATTCTCTCAGATTCCAGGGCAGCAATTATAGCAATTACTTCCAAGTTGTCACCAAAAGATCAAACAATTATAGAATGTTGGAAAATCCTTACCCATCTAAGAGCACTTCAATGGGAGGACAGGGAAACAGGTTTTACATAGTATGTGGCTACATTAGAATGGGAGAAGGGTGACCTGGAAAAGTCAGTATGATTTTGGAAACATATTAACTTAAATAAGTGGATTTCAGATATGAATATGTGTTAATATACAGGAAGCCAAAAACGAAGGGGGAAGATGGTGATCAGTGTCATGTGATATGAAGGAGAGTGATTAAGTGAAATGGTCCGGGGTTGAAAGGAGGGAGGGAAACAAAAGTTTAGCGATAAAGCAAAGTAGGTATTACAAGTGAAACTGAAGTGAGGAAAAGAATGTGGAAGTGAAAGAGATAAGCGGAAAGTAAACCTGTGAGGTGTAGGAAAGTATTAGTAAACAATCATGAAACATAAGAAAAAAAGGAGAAATTAAATATTAGGTTGGAATGGGTTATTTAAAATACTAATGAGCTTAGGAAAAGGAAAGTATAAGAGAATTTGGTGAAAATAAGTGAATTAAAAGATAAATGACAGGTTTGAGTAAGGCTAATAAATTGTAGCTGAATAATAAATAGCATGGGTTGTGCTCTACATCAAGGGTAGAGAACCTCAGAGGTTTGTCCAATGACAGAAGAGCTAGGGAGCTCAAGTTCATGGACAGCCCAACAGGTATATGCTCTAGTATTCAATAAATTCATTCATTCATTCAAACAGCACTTCAAAAACACCTAGTCTTCCAATGGATACCAGCTCACTGTGAACAAAACTGATTTTCTTTCAAAAAAGCGTACCAGCAGTGTACAGAAATCTATAGCTAATCTACCATTTTATGTAACAGCTAAAAGATTAGTCAAATTTTAATTAAAAAAATGTAGCAAAATATTGTTATGAAAATCCGAAAGATAAAAGATGGGAAATACCAAACATTCAAACAGTAATTAATGAGTATCCTCGAAAAACAGCAGTTGCAAACTTCAGGTTGATTACAGGACATGATTGTCTGGCAAAACATTTGAATAGAATTGGGATATATTCTTGACCACTCTGTGCTCTATGTGATCTACAAGAGGAAATGGACCGAGACCACCTTCAAATATGCCCAGCCACTTCTAGCACCCTTCCAATCCATCAGAGAGCAAGAGGATTAGTGACTTCATTGTCAGAAATACAGCATTAGCCAACAGCAACAACACTTCTAAACTATAAAAAACATTAGAAATATTCTTTTATCAATTGAGGAGCGTTTCTTCAAAACTCGATAGATGCAAAATTTTATGAAATTGAGTTATATATAGTATCAGCCTAATTTTCACCTTCTGCATCGTTCTGTGAAATCAGATTTTGCAAAATTCGATTCTTGTCCTGTATAGAAGGTGGGGAATATTATCAGTTTTTTTCAAAACTCGATAGATACACTTGCTCAGTTAAAGCAAAGGTTGATAGATGCAATTTTATGATTTTATTATACAGAGTGTAGCAACCTAAATTCTATGGAATGCATGTTGGAATTGACTGCCATCTCACTGTTGCAATTCTTGGAATTCTCAGTCATTTCTGCAAGCCTGGTTACACTGCTACATCATTGGCAATAACTGCAAACCCAGGTTGTGCGCTTGGATTTCACATTCATTTCTGCAAGGTTTTTTTCTTCCATTTATGTCCCACCTTCAAGTGCAGAGGTCATATCGGCGGCCTTGCCTATTGACAATGGTGTTACTCATTTAACAGTGGGTTTTTCGGTCTTTTGGGGTTTTTATACGTTGAATTCACACACATTCACACTTTCATTCATACTTCCAGACTCAGGGCAGGATGAAGAATAATCTTGGTTGGAGAAAACTTCCTACCCCCCTACCAGGAATCGAACTTGAGACCTCTTGCACAGCAGGCAGGTGCTTCTACAAGCTTTGTTATACTTATATGGCATTTTTATTCTTAGTTGAGACACTACACTGTACTATGCACAATGGACAGGAGCTCAGATTGTGAAACTGTACCAGTCGTAGAATGCGCGGGAGGTAGGAATTGCAAAAACAAGGAAAGGAAATCAAAATGCAAGTCAAGGAAAGCTCATACTCCAGAAATTAAATGTTCACATGGTCTTGAGTGCACTCCACAAAATACTAAAACTAAAGCTTCCAAGGAATCACAGGGGTGTCAAAAGTTAGATTATCTCTACTGGCTAGAAAATTTCACTTATCTGGGAATGCGCCAAAGGAAACCAGAGGAGGTGACAGAACAGGAATATTACAGAAGGGCACTACTGCTACTATAAAGCAAGACATGAAGAAGTACAGATGTGGAGAAAGCCACTATGGAAGAGCAAAATCAAGAAGATATTTACCTCCAGAACTTAATATCAGAAAAATATGGACCAACTTCTGCAACGAAAGAAGATTAGAAATCTACCAGTCTGCTCATTGTAAAAATATACAAACATATTTTACAACTTCTTCAATATTTCATTCCGCACAGCACACACTGACACATACTCAATGGGACTGGTGAAGATTAAGACAGAGTCAGATGTGAAAAAGAGAAACGAACTAAGAACCATGTATGGATTGCACAAGCACTAATAAAGGTGAAAGCTTACTTATTCATATTGTTTGAAATTTATTTGTGTGTATTCAGTGTTTGTTATATAAATAAAACAAAAATATAAAACTGCTCTGCTCTGCTCTGCTCTGCTCTGCTCTGCTCTGCTCTGCTCTGCTCTGCTCTGCTCTGCTCTGCTCTGCTCTGCTCTGCTCTGCTCTGCTCTGCTCTGCTCTGCTCTGCTCTGCTCTGCTCTGCTCTGCTCTGCTCTGCTCTGCTCTGCTCTGCTCTGCTCTGCTCTGCTCTGCTCTGCTCTGCTCTGCTCTGCTCTGCTCTGCTCTGCTCTGCTCTGCTCTGCTCTGCTCTGCTCTGCTCTGCTCTGCTCTGCTCTGCTCTGCTCTGCTCTGCTCTGCTCTGCTCTGCTCTGCTCTGCTCTGCTCTGCTCTGCTCTGCTCTGCTCTGCTCTGCTCTGCTCTGCTCTGCTCTGCTCTGCTCTGCTCTGCTCTGCTCTGCTCTGCTCTGCTCTGCTCTGCTCTGCTCTGCTCTGCTCTGCTCTGCTCTGCTCTGCTCTGCTCTGCTCTGCTCTGCTCTGCTCTGCTCTGCTCTGCTCTGCTCTGCTCTGCTCTGCTCTGCTCTGCTCTGCTCTGCTCTGCTCTGCTCTGCTCTGCTCTGCTCTGCTCTGCTCTGCTCTGCTCTGCTCTGCTCTGCTCTGCTCTGCTCTGCTCTGCTCTGCTCTGCTCTGCTCTGCTCTGCTCTGCTCTGCTCTGCTCTGCTCTGCTCTGCTCTGCTCTGCTCTGCTCTGCTCTGCTCTGCTCTGCTCTGCTCTGCTCTGCTCTGCTCTGCTCTGCTCTGCTCTGCTCTGCTCTGCTCTGCTCTGCTCTGCTCTGCTCTGCTCTGCTCTGCTCTGCTCTGCTCTGCTCTGCTCTGCTCTGCTCTGCTCTGCTCTGCTCTGCTCTGCTCTGCTCTGCTCTGCTCTGCTCTGCTCTGCTCTGCTCTGCTCTGCTCTGCTCTGCTCTGCTCTGCTCTGCTCTGCTCTGCTCTGCTCTGCTCTGCTCTGCTCTGCTCTGCTCTGCTCTGCTCTGCTCTGCTCTGCTCTGCTCTGCTCTGCTCTGCTCTGCTCTGCTCTGCTCTGCTCTGCTCTGCTCTGCTCTGCTCTGCTCTGCTCTGCTCTGCTCTGCTCTGCTCTGCTCTGCTCTGCTCTGCTCTGCTCTGCTCTGCTCTGCTCTGCTCTGCTCTGCTCTGCTCTGCTCTGCTCTGCTCTGCTCTGCTCTGCTCTGCTCTGCTCTGCTCTGCTCTGCTCTGCTCTGCTCTGCTCTGCTCTGCTCTGCTCTGCTCTGCTCTGCTCTGCTCTGCTCTGCTCTGCTCTGCTCTGCTCTGCTCTGCTCTGCTCTGCTCTGCTCTGCTCTGCTCTGCTCTGCTCTGCTCTGCTCTGCTCTGCTCTGCTCTGCTCTGCTCTGCTCTGCTCTGCTCTGCTCTGCTCTGCTCTGCTCTGCTCTGCTCTGCTCTGCTCTGCTCTGCTCTGCTCTGCTCTGCTCTGCTCTGCTCTGCTCTGCTCTGCTCTGCTCTGCTCTGCTCTGCTCTGCTCTGCTCTGCTCTGCTCTGCTCTGCTCTGCTCTGCTCTGCTCTGCTCTGCTCTGCTCTGCTCTGCTCTGCTCTGCTCTGCTCTGCTCTGCTCTGCTCTGCTCTGCTCTGCTCTGCTCTGCTCTGCTCTGCTCTGCTCTGCTCTGCTCTGCTCTGCTCTGCTCTGCTCTGCTCTGCTCTGCTCTGCTCTGCTCTGCTCTGCTCTGCTCTGCTCTGCTCTGCTCTGCTCTGCTCTGCTCTGCTCTGCTCTGCTCTGCTCTGCTCTGCTCTGCTCTGCTCTGCTCTGCTCTGCTCTGCTCTGCTCTGCTCTGCTCTGCTCTGCTCTGCTCTGCTCTGCTCTGCTCTGCTCTGCTCTGCTCTGCTCTGCTCTGCTCTGCTCTGCTCTGCTCTGCTCTGCTCTGCTCTGCTCTGCTCTGCTCTGCTCTGCTCTGCTCTGCTCTGCTCTGCTCTGCTCTGCTCTGCTCTGCTCTGCTCTGCTCTGCTCTGCTCTGCTCTGCTCTGCTCTGCTCTGCTCTGCTCTGCTCTGCTCTGCTCTGCTCTGCTCTGCTCTGCTCTGCTCTGCTCTGCTCTGCTCTGCTCTGCTCTGCTCTGCTCTGCTCTGCTCTGCTCTGCTCTGCTCTGCTCTGCTCTGCTCTGCTCTGCTCTGCTCTGCTCTGCTCTGCTCTGCTCTGCTCTGCTCTGCTCTGCTCTGCTCTGCTCTGCTCTGCTCTGCTCTGCTCTGCTCTGCTCTGCTCTGCTCTGCTCTGCTCTGCTCTGCTCTGCTCTGCTCTGCTCTGCTCTGCTCTGCTCTGCTCTGCTCTGCTCTGCTCTGCTCTGCTCTGCTCTGCTCTGCTCTGCTCTGCTCTGCTCTGCTCTGCTCTGCTCTGCTCTGCTCTGCTCTGCTCTGCTCTGCTCTGCTCTGCTCTGCTCTGCTCTGCTCTGCTCTGCTCTGCTCTGCTCTGCTCTGCTCTGCTCTGCTCTGCTCTGCTCTGCTCTGCTCTGCTCTGCTCTGCTCTGCTCTGCTCTGCTCTGCTCTGCTCTGCTCTGCTCTGCTCTGCTCTGCTCTGCTCTGCTCTGCTCTGCTCTGCTCTGCTCTGCTCTGCTCTGCTCTGCTCTGCTCTGCTCTGCTCTGCTCTGCTCTGCTCTGCTCTGCTCTGCTCTGCTCTGCTCTGCTCTGCTCTGCTCTGCTCTGCTCTGCTCTGCTCTGCTCTGCTCTGCTCTGCTCTGCTCTGCTCTGCTCTGCTCTGCTCTGCTCTGCTCTGCTCTGCTCTGCTCTGCTCTGCTCTGCTCTGCTCTGCTCTGCTCTGCTCTGCTCTGCTCTGCTCTGCTCTGCTCTGCTCTGCTCTGCTCTGCTCTGCTCTGCTCTGCTCTGCTCTGCTCTGCTCTGCTCTGCTCTGCTCTGCTCTGCTCTGCTCTGCTCTGCTCTGCTCTGCTCTGCTCTGCTCTGCTCTGCTCTGCTCTGCTCTGCTCTGCTCTGCTCTGCTCTGCTCTGCTCTGCTCTGCTCTGCTCTGCTCTGCTCTGCTCTGCTCTGCTCTGCTCTGCTCTGCTCTGCTCTGCTCTGCTCTGCTCTGCTCTGCTCTGCTCTGCTCTGCTCTGCTCTGCTCTGCTCTGCTCTGCTCTGCTCTGCTCTGCTCTGCTCTGCTCTGCTCTGCTCTGCTCTGCTCTGCTCTGCTCTGCTCTGCTCTGCTCTGCTCTGCTCTGCTCTGCTCTGCTCTGCTCTGCTCTGCTCTGCTCTGCTCTGCTCTGCTCTGCTCTGCTCTGCTCTGCTCTGCTCTGCTCTGCTCTGCTCTGCTCTGCTCTGCTCTGCTCTGCTCTGCTCTGCTCTGCTCTGCTCTGCTCTGCTCTGCTCTGCTCTGCTCTGCTCTGCTCTGCTCTGCTCTGCTCTGCTCTGCTCTGCTCTGCTCTGCTCTGCTCTGCTCTGCTCTGCTCTGCTCTGCTCTGCTCTGCTCTGCTCTGCTCTGCTCTGCTCTGCTCTGCTCTGCTCTGCTCTGCTCTGCTCTGCTCTGCTCTGCTCTGCTCTGCTCTGCTCTGCTCTGCTCTGCTCTGCTCTGCTCTGCTCTGCTCTGCTCTGCTCTGCTCTGCTCTGCTCTGCTCTGCTCTGCTCTGCTCTGCTCTGCTCTGCTCTGCTCTGCTCTGCTCTGCTCTGCTCTGCTCTGCTCTGCTCTGCTCTGCTCTGCTCTGCTCTGCTCTGCTCTGCTCTGCTCTGCTCTGCTCTGCTCTGCTCTGCTCTGCTCTGCTCTGCTCTGCTCTGCTCTGCTCTGCTCTGCTCTGCTCTGCTCTGCTCTGCTCTGCTCTGCTCTGCTCTGCTCTGCTCTGCTCTGCTCTGCTCTGCTCTGCTCTGCTCTGCTCTGCTCTGCTCTGCTCTGCTCTGCTCTGCTCTGCTCTGCTCTGCTCTGCTCTGCTCTGCTCTGCTCTGCTCTGCTCTGCTCTGCTCTGCTCTGCTCTGCTCTGCTCTGCTCTGCTCTGCTCTGCTCTGCTCTGCTCTGCTCTGCTCTGCTCTGCTCTGCTCTGCTCTGCTCTGCTCTGCTCTGCTCTGCTCTGCTCTGCTCTGCTCTGCTCTGCTCTGCTCTGCTCTGCTCTGCTCTGCTCTGCTCTGCTCTGCTCTGCTCTGCTCTGCTCTGCTCTGCTCTGCTCTGCTCTGCTCTGCTCTGCTCTGCTCTGCTCTGCTCTGCTCTGCTCTGCTCTGCTCTGCTCTGCTCTGCTCTGCTCTGCTCTGCTCTGCTCTGCTCTGCTCTGCTCTGCTCTGCTCTGCTCTGCTCTGCTCTGCTCTGCTCTGCTCTGCTCTGCTCTGCTCTGCTCTGCTCTGCTCTGCTCTGCTCTGCTCTGCTCTGCTCTGCTCTGCTCTGCTCTGCTCTGCTCTGCTCTGCTCTGCTCTGCTCTGCTCTGCTCTGCTCTGCTCTGCTCTGCTCTGCTCTGCTCTGCTCTGCTCTGCTCTGCTCTGCTCTGCTCTGCTCTGCTCTGCTCTGCTCTGCTCTGCTCTGCTCTGCTCTGCTCTGCTCTGCTCTGCTCTGCTCTGCTCTGCTCTGCTCTGCTCTGCTCTGCTCTGCTCTGCTCTGCTCTGCTCTGCTCTGCTCTGCTCTGCTCTGCTCTGCTCTGCTCTGCTCTGCTCTGCTCTGCTCTGCTCTGCTCTGCTCTGCTCTGCTCTGCTCTGCTCTGCTCTGCTCTGCTCTGCTCTGCTCTGCTCTGCTCTGCTCTGCTCTGCTCTGCTCTGCTCTGCTCTGCTCTGCTCTGCTCTGCTCTGCTCTGCTCTGCTCTGCTCTGCTCTGCTCTGCTCTGCTCTGCTCTGCTCTGCTCTGCTCTGCTCTGCTCTGCTCTGCTCTGCTCTGCTCTGCTCTGCTCTGCTCTGCTCTGCTCTGCTCTGCTCTGCTCTGCTCTGCTCTGCTCTGCTCTGCTCTGCTCTGCTCTGCTCTGCTCTGCTCTGCTCTGCTCTGCTCTGCTCTGCTCTGCTCTGCTCTGCTCTGCTCTGCTCTGCTCTGCTCTGCTCTGCTCTGCTCTGCTCTGCTCTGCTCTGCTCTGCTCTGCTCTGCTCTGCTCTGCTCTGCTCTGCTCTGCTCTGCTCTGCTCTGCTCTGCTCTGCTCTGCTCTGCTCTGCTCTGCTCTGCTCTGCTCTGCTCTGCTCTGCTCTGCTCTGCTCTGCTCTGCTCTGCTCTGCTCTGCTCTGCTCTGCTCTGCTCTGCTCTGCTCTGCTCTGCTCTGCTCTGCTCTGCTCTGCTCTGCTCTGCTCTGCTCTGCTCTGCTCTGCTCTGCTCTGCTCTGCTCTGCTCTGCTCTGCTCTGCTCTGCTCTGCTCTGCTCTGCTCTGCTCTGCTCTGCTCTGCTCTGCTCTGCTCTGCTCTGCTCTGCTCTGCTCTGCTCTGCTCTGCTCTGCTCTGCTCTGCTCTGCTCTGCTCTGCTCTGCTCTGCTCTGCTCTGCTCTGCTCTGCTCTGCTCTGCTCTGCTCTGCTCTGCTCTGCTCTGCTCTGCTCTGCTCTGCTCTGCTCTGCTCTGCTCTGCTCTGCTCTGCTCTGCTCTGCTCTGCTCTGCTCTGCTCTGCTCTGCTCTGCTCTGCTCTGCTCTGCTCTGCTCTGCTCTGCTCTGCTCTGCTCTGCTCTGCTCTGCTCTGCTCTGCTCTGCTCTGCTCTGCTCTGCTCTGCTCTGCTCTGCTCTGCTCTGCTCTGCTCTGCTCTGCTCTGCTCTGCTCTGCTCTGCTCTGCTCTGCTCTGCTCTGCTCTGCTCTGCTCTGCTCTGCTCTGCTCTGCTCTGCTCTGCTCTGCTCTGCTCTGCTCTGCTCTGCTCTGCTCTGCTCTGCTCTGCTCTGCTCTGCTCTGCTCTGCTCTGCTCTGCTCTGCTCTGCTCTGCTCTGCTCTGCTCTGCTCTGCTCTGCTCTGCTCTGCTCTGCTCTGCTCTGCTCTGCTCTGCTCTGCTCTGCTCTGCTCTGCTCTGCTCTGCTCTGCTCTGCTCTGCTCTGCTCTGCTCTGCTCTGCTCTGCTCTGCTCTGCTCTGCTCTGCTCTGCTCTGCTCTGCTCTGCTCTGCTCTGCTCTGCTCTGCTCTGCTCTGCTCTGCTCTGCTCTGCTCTGCTCTGCTCTGCTCTGCTCTGCTCTGCTCTGCTCTGCTCTGCTCTGCTCTGCTCTGCTCTGCTCTGCTCTGCTCTGCTCTGCTCTGCTCTGCTCTGCTCTGCTCTGCTCTGCTCTGCTCTGCTCTGCTCTGCTCTGCTCTGCTCTGCTCTGCTCTGCTCTGCTCTGCTCTGCTCTGCTCTGCTCTGCTCTGCTCTGCTCTGCTCTGCTCTGCTCTGCTCTGCTCTGCTCTGCTCTGCTCTGCTCTGCTCTGCTCTGCTCTGCTCTGCTCTGCTCTGCTCTGCTCTGCTCTGCTCTGCTCTGCTCTGCTCTGCTCTGCTCTGCTCTGCTCTGCTCTGCTCTGCTCTGCTCTGCTCTGCTCTGCTCTGCTCTGCTCTGCTCTGCTCTGCTCTGCTCTGCTCTGCTCTGCTCTGCTCTGCTCTGCTCTGCTCTGCTCTGCTCTGCTCTGCTCTGCTCTGCTCTGCTCTGCTCTGCTCTGCTCTGCTCTGCTCTGCTCTGCTCTGCTCTGCTCTGCTCTGCTCTGCTCTGCTCTGCTCTGCTCTGCTCTGCTCTGCTCTGCTCTGCTCTGCTCTGCTCTGCTCTGCTCTGCTCTGCTCTGCTCTGCTCTGCTCTGCTCTGCTCTGCTCTGCTCTGCTCTGCTCTGCTCTGCTCTGCTCTGCTCTGCTCTGCTCTGCTCTGCTCTGCTCTGCTCTGCTCTGCTCTGCTCTGCTCTGCTCTGCTCTGCTCTGCTCTGCTCTGCTCTGCTCTGCTCTGCTCTGCTCTGCTCTGCTCTGCTCTGCTCTGCTCTGCTCTGCTCTGCTCTGCTCTGCTCTGCTCTGCTCTGCTCTGCTCTGCTCTGCTCTGCTCTGCTCTGCTCTGCTCTGCTCTGCTCTGCTCTGCTCTGCTCTGCTCTGCTCTGCTCTGCTCTGCTCTGCTCTGCTCTGCTCTGCTCTGCTCTGCTCTGCTCTGCTCTGCTCTGCTCTGCTCTGCTCTGCTCTGCTCTGCTCTGCTCTGCTCTGCTCTGCTCTGCTCTGCTCTGCTCTGCTCTGCTCTGCTCTGCTCTGCTCTGCTCTGCTCTGCTCTGCTCTGCTCTGCTCTGCTCTGCTCTGCTCTGCTCTGCTCTGCTCTGCTCTGCTCTGCTCTGCTCTGCTCTGCTCTGCTCTGCTCTGCTCTGCTCTGCTCTGCTCTGCTCTGCTCTGCTCTGCTCTGCTCTGCTCTGCTCTGCTCTGCTCTGCTCTGCTCTGCTCTGCTCTGCTCTGCTCTGCTCTGCTCTGCTCTGCTCTGCTCTGCTCTGCTCTGCTCTGCTCTGCTCTGCTCTGCTCTGCT